>JAGVSP010005629.1:0-24197 GCA_022494985.1 Micrasema minimum
TCAATTGACTCAATCTCAACTTTATCTTTTTTTCACTGAAAAATTCAAATGGAACATAAAATTTTGACAGCCCTTTTTGAAATAGCTTGTCTAGTATTGACGTAACGGGTCTATGGTAAGAACATGGTGGAATCAACTATTCTATTCTATTATACACCGTTCCCACGATGAGACCGCGAAACTCCAGAGGGTGATTATTCATGATATTCTGAGAAAAAAATCTTAGTAAAGTTTTTCAAAAAACTCAATTCTAATTTCAAAAAAAATGATTAAAATATGAATAAAAATTCATGCGTGTAATACCGTCCATTTTTGAACTGGCTAACACCACGTGACCTGCACCAATTTCAGATATGAAATTCGAATTTTGAATGTCCGCACAAGGCAAGGCGTTCCCCCACTCCTCCCCGCCCACCGCCACCCCGCCACCCGCTAGCATTTCAAACAGAAGCCAGTATTACATAGTCGCTTTTAATTAATACTTTTTTAAAATTAATTATTAAAAATGCCCGGATCAAAAAACTTTATAAGGATTTTTTTCTCAGAATACCATGAACAATCACCCTCCGGAGTTTCGCGGTCTCATCGTGGGACACGGTGTATAGCGGGTGTCAGGGCATTGAGCTCCTGACGTTACTGTGACCTGTGTAGATCTATTGTGACGGTTCCCTTTTAGTTGATTCTCACCCTCCTAGCATAGCTTTTGAAAGTGTGAAGACAAGCATAACCATTGTTATATTTTATCCAAAAAAACTAAATTTTTTTTTTTTTAGCGAATTTTTGACAATGTTTTTTTCCCCTTTTTTGAGTTGAATAAATATTGTTTCCCGATAAAGTATTATTTCGTATTATTACTTAAAACAAGAAACCCATAACGTTAAGATTAAAAAATATGTTCCTCTATTTCGTAAAAAGCCTAATTTTATACACTGCTCAACATAAAAATGTTTCTCTCCAAAAAACCTTTTTTTCGAACTGTGCAGTATGCAAAGAGTGCGCGTGCGGTATGATTTTTTAATGTTTATTTATATTCGCTTTCTACCAAACATGTGTTTTATTTTTCAGCCCTCAATGCTTACTACATAATAGTCATACTAAGTTACCGTCAAGAAGTGATAGAAAAACCTAGTAGATACTCAAAATACGATCGCACGCAAAGTGCAGCGCCATCAATGCACACATCCCCATCCCCACAGATATCCGTGGTTGATCAAACTTCTATAACTTCCACAAATTGCTTTGAAAAATCGTCATCTATATGAAATCACTGTAATTTATCGTAAAAATACTTGTACAAACAAAGTTTTATAAACTGTGTTTTTTTTAACACAAAAGTACTGCGAAAGTTATTAATTTGTCTAGGCATATATATGTTTTGTATAATAATTATGAATAAAATTTAGGAGAGAAAAGGTGTTAATTATTTTTCCAGGCATAAAACACATCAGTGTTGCCATGCATATCGCTGGTCCGGAAGAATAATGACAACTCAAAAAAGAACAATTAAGAGACCATTACAAAGGTAATAATATAGGCTAATGGTAAATAGTTTTTACATATTACATATTAATTTTCAGGTTCAACTTTCAAAACGCTTGGCTTCAAAGGAACAACCAAGATATACATTTTACTATTTTGGTAATAAAAAAAAAATTCATTGTTTTTTTATAGTCAAATTTTGAATTTGCTTGTCTTCCGGTCTAGCAAAATGATATTTAATAATGTAGGCAATACATATATACTCGTACAAACCTGAAACAAGATACAGACATTTTGGGAGATTCACAGTTAGTATTAATTTTTACTTTACTTTATGTCTCCGTCCTGTTAACTTGGCCATCGCTGGCGATCATCTCTTTCGGCATTTTTTTTATCTTTAAAACCTACTCCCTTCACCAACATTGGTGTAATGGCGGGCATGTCAATAGGCCACTTTATACTTTATATTGTTTAACCATCTCACCAGGCAGGGGTTTGAATAAGGAATCACATTACATAACTACTACTACTTTCCCTTATCCGCACCCAATGGTTCACAGGGCACTGCATCGGTACACCAAGTGCCGTGTATCTAGATCATTTTATTATTTGAAGGTAAGATGATGAGTCATATGCTTCAGTACCAGTCCAAGGTACACATGAAATATTAATATGAAAATCACATGTAAATAAATATTAATTTCATTTTGACCCCATACGGGAATCGAACCCGCGACTCATGCACGGTAGCCAAATGCGCTACGAGGCACTACATAATATCCAGGTTATTGATCTGCGTTGCAGAGTAAATTATTTAGAAAAAGTAATGACACGAAGATTCCGCACCTCAACACAGCTTACACGGGTCGACCTATCAGAGCCCTTCGACTGCCGGCAAGTATCCGCCCACACACCGCAAAAGGTATGGGCTAAATATAGTGTTACAGTAACAGTATACAATACTAACACGTTCCTTACGAGGAGCATTCATGAATTTTACCATGCATCTAAAATGACTTTTTTTTTCTTGTGGACGTGCTGTTGGCTATTATTTAAGAAGAAAACTTTCTTTGAATAATAATTATTTTAGGCTATGTAAACAAACATAAATAAACACTTACATGTGGGAAGTTGTTTGAACGTTTTTCTTAATTGTATCCGTACGGTTTTTACACGGTTTCACTACACAGGAAGGCATTTCGGAATGTTTTCTGAACGTTCGACTAGGCCGGCGGTTAAAGAAATACTGAATACGCGTCTGGCGGAGTTGGAGGTTTTGACGGAGTTGAAGTGTCATTCATTTTTTGGGTTCAGTTCATATCTAAGTGTATTTATAAATCAATGATCCAGGCTAAATTGGCGACTGAAAACTATGAGTACTTATTGCGCGTCCTACAATTGAAATATTTTTAAAAACTCCTTTGCCTTTTCAGTGAAAAGCTACTTATTTCTATTAGCTTAGGTTTTTTGCATCTTGCTGTAAAAATTTATTCGCCAGCTCCTCAAATCATACTTTATAGCACCATGAAGGTATATGTAGGTACTTTAAAAAATTATTTAGAAAGATTGTTGTCAGTAAAATTGGTTTAGCATAATATTTTACGTAGGTAGGCTAAATTAAAAGTTTGTCAAAATCATCGGCTAGGTATATCATAAAAACGTATTTATTTGCTGTATGATAATTCTTGAGATATTTATGCATTTATTAAATGTGAATTTCATAAATATAATACATGATAAATTAAGTGTTTATTTGATAAGTGGCTGAATCAGTTTTAGAACAAAGTGACAAATCTGCAAAACATCGACGATAGTGATGAAAATACTTTAAAGTGCCATTTAAACAGGTAAGATTATATTTTTTGATGTCATTCAAATTAACATTCATGAATTCATTATTAAAATTTGGCAATGATAACTATTTTTTTTAATATTACAATAGGTTTCAGGAATAATCATAGATATACATATCATTAAGATCACAAGAGCATCGGAGCAATCCATTTACAAATCGGATAGTTAGTAAGTGAGATACTATAATTTAGGGTTATATTTGGAAAAAAGTTGTATGAAATGCGATTCACCGATCTTATGTGAAATGAAAACTTTAAATGATTGTATCTCGCTTATTAATTATCCGATTTACAAACGGATTAAACCGATGGTTTCATGATTCATCGCTCTTTTTTTTTTTGAAAAAGACGTTCATAGAAAAAAAATGTATACAAGCCCAATGAACTATATTTCAGGAAAATGGCTTTACCTAAAGTAAAGTTTTGTTGCTGCGGATGCAAATTGAAAGTAGGTTGCCTTATTATAGCCTGGCTGGAAATAGTAAGTATACAACATTATTCCCCACCTCAAGGTTTAGAATAAACTTTATTATTATAACAACATTTATTATTAATAAGTCGATTTTATATAGATTTACATCGATACAAGGTCGAAATCCACCTATATCTACCACTACTCTCCCTTATCCGCACCCAATTGTGCGTAATGTTTGTAATGTCATATACACAAGAGCATCCAAAACAATATATGATTGTTATCTCATGGACGGAGTGAGGCTTGAAAGGGCTTCAACGTCTAGAGATCTCGGAGTGTTGTTTGATGCTCAGTTATCTTTCTATCTTCATATAGTTAATCTATGTAATGACTCCCTTAAAATGCTTGGTTTTGTTCTTAGAAATGCCAAGATCTTTTCCAACACTCAGGTTATGAGGACATTGTATAATTCCTTGGTAAGAAGTCGGTTGGAGTTTAGTTCGATTATTTGGTTTGGTCGCCACATGAGGCTAGATACTCTTTGATGGTAGAGAGAGTACAGAGGAATTTTTCTGCGCTATCTGTACCTAAAAGGAATATGGATATTATCCTTGGCTCTTCCCAACCGACTTTTTACTAGGGATGCTAGGCTATCAGTCATTATGGAGGAGGAGGGGCGTCCATTTGGGTGTTCACTTCTTTCAGGTGATTGGTGGTCGCATACATAACTCAGAAATTCTGATGGATGTAGACAAAGACAGCATCGATTGTTTTACCTGCCAATATGCAGAACCATCCTGCCAATGGTTATGCCTGTTGGTAGAGCAATCTTGTTACTTAATCGCATCACCTCGGATGTCGACATATTTCACGACAGTGGGGGTCTTCCGTTAGGGAAAGCACTTTCTAACTTTTAATTTTTCTTTCTATACTTTTTTACATCATTATACTAACATAACTATCTATCGTCATGTATGATTTATTATTGTATTGTATTTAGTATGATTTGTATTTAGAATGAATTGGATTTTTTCTGTAATGTTCTAAATAACTGAAATAAATAAATAATAAACAAATAATAAGGCACTGCATTGATACACAAGTGCAACGCATCTTGATCATTTGTAACATGAAGGTAAGATAAGATGATCAGTCTTACGCTTCAGTGCCAGTTCTTATTTCCATGCTCCTAGCCTAGAGTTAACAACATTTACAGACTTACAAAAGAATTTTATATTATAAATAATTATATAAAAGGAAAGCAAAACAGAAGATAAACTTTAAAATAAAATAGCTTCAATAAAGCAATGATACTTTGTTAAGTTACTTTCTTTCTTTATTTTAGATTGGATCCATACTTCTTATTTTATCATTCTGGGGTACAATGATATTGAGAACTGATCAACCAGACACGGTCGATAATGGCGCATTCGTGGTTATTATAATAATTTTGTTAGTTTTACTCGCACAAGGAATTGTACTTTTCATTGGTGTCAACAGGGTATGTAATGCATTATTTTATTATTAACCGCTGCCCTAGTTCTCGAATGTTCAATGAACCTTTTTGCAAATCTTACAGGAAACGATTCTTTTGTTTTTACAGGCAAATTCTAAATGATTCGCGACTTTGGTAATTTCGTTTCGTGTGTATATTATAACATAATAAAGTGAAAATAAAGCGCCCCCTGCAAGATTTACAAAATGGTTCATTGAACATTCGAAAAATGTTTTCAAAATCACTTTATTTAACTAACTAACTAGCTAACCATCTCACCATTTCCCCGTAGGAGTAGACGGAGAGGATAGAACGCCATACCAATCTGTCTTGACATACTTCCATCGCTTCCTTTTCATTCATACATCTTCTCATTCGCACGCCGATTATTCTGACTTTTCACATGTACATTTACCATGTCTTTCTCGGCCTTCCTCGGCTTCTACATCCAGGCACACTTGCATTATAACTGATTTTTTAGCCGTTCTTCCATCACTCGTTCGCTCTACATAAGCAAACCATCGTAAAAGCCCTTTCTTAATTTTGTCGGTAATGCGGTAATGCTTGCACTCTGCTCTAATTTTGTACACCTATCATACATAGTCTTATCACACATTCGCCTGAAAGATCGCATTATTTTAATTAATCCCCAAAAATCTATAATATCTAGCATAAATTAAATACATAATCTATTTTTTACAGAAACACAGGAAATGCCTGAATATTAGTATTTTAATCAGAATAATAGCAACTATCATTTATGGCATCAAAGTTCTTGGAGTATCTATTTTCCTAATGACAAAGGGACTTTTAGCAGCAGGAATTGCTGAATTCTTGATTCGAACACCGTTTTTGGGTAAGAGTTAATTAATTTTAAAATGTCTTAATGATTTGTACCAAGTTCTACTTTGATCCCTTCTCTTCTATGATCCTCCATTGAGACCCTGATCGCGGATGCTCGGGTGGATGTCTGGGGTGGGGGCCCTGGCGAGGCAGCATGCCGGTCTCCATACGGGTAGTACTTACTACTAATAAATAATGATTGGGGTAGTAACTAACGTTTCCCTACCAATGTTAATTTGGGCCGACTCTGGTTGGTTTGAGTGATGGAAACAATAACAATTTATAACACAATCCGAGACAGTGGTAGGGGAAATGAAAGCATTTATTCGCGTACATCTCGCAAATTCATCCGAGTTTTTATCACATTGACAATCTTAAAATCGCGGTTTAGCTTGTTGAAAAAATCGGAAGAGTTGTGCTGGACTGAAAAAAGACTCAATAGTTTTTAAAACAGTCTAGGGAAAGGGTGGGGCTTTCATTGTACCAAGTTCTACTACGCATCATCCCTATTGTTTTGAGGAAAACAGTTTACAAGAAAAATAATGAACACAATATTTTTTACGTAATAAATGTCCCAGAGGTAAAAAAAAACAGTTGAATATTATTTGTGAGTAACGGTAAAAAAATACATGAAGCAAAAGTATGGATACCGCAATCAGTATGGAGATATACCACAATACGTAAATTACCATAAAAAAAAAGAAAGACAAAATTGTTCTTAAAAAAAAAATTGGTGCATAAAGGTATAAGAAAAAATGTAGTTTGCTTTTTAAAATACATTTTCACAGCTCGATTTCTAATTTAATATAATATCTACGTATTTTGTATTCAATGACAGCTGTTTCGCCTTGTCAGTGCATTTTCAAACTATAACTAACTAACTAACCATCACACCATTTCCCCGTAGGGGTAGGCAGAGAGGATAGAACGCCATACCACTCTGTCCTGACAGACTTCCTTTGCTTCCTCTACATTCATACATCTTCTCATGCACATACGCCGGTTATTCCGACTTTTCACATGTCCACTTTCAAGTATTTGACGCACTTGGTCATGCCACGTCTTTCTCGGCCTTCCGCGGCTTCTACGTCCAGGCACACTTGCATTTAAACTTCTTTTAGCCGTTATTTCATCACTCATTCGCTCCACATGACCAAACCACCGTAAAAGCCCTTTCTTAATTTTGTCGATAGTTATCTCAGCCTTTGCACTCTGCTCTAATTTCGACATTTGTACACCTATCATACATAGTCTTACCACACATAGATCGCATTTCAACAGCATTCAGTCTACTTTCATCCTTCTTTTTCCAAGACCTCTATGCCTTGACAATATTACTTATTATCAAATTCGATTGTCTAAAGACTCCAGCACTTAGGCCAATACACTCGCACTTTGAATCGTGTGACGTAGGTGTCTAGTGATGACGCAGATGCCCAGTGATGACGTATGAGTGAGTAGTGGGTCACTAGCTGTCACTAGGCAACACTAGGCACGGTAGTATTATTCTATTATGGAACTCCACTTCTCTGAAATTCACAAAATAATTCTACAAAATAATTTTATGTTTCAGGACTCAGTTTTATTTTTGCGATCATCACCTCAAGTTACCGTATGGAAATTTTACCTCAACCGAGTACAGATCAAGACATTTTAATTGCTGAAACATAATGCTATCAAGATTAATGGATAATTATCTAAATATAGGACAAAACTATTTCTTTTAATCCATGACTGTATTTATTTAGAAACCTTATTTAATCAATTCATTTTATTTACGTGTTGTGTGTTTATTCAATTATATAATAAGAAATTATAAAAACAGCTTTATTTTTTATTACGATCGATACACTTACCTTACGGAGCCGTTCAGTAAAAAAAGATTCCTCGTAGTACAACCCGAAAACTGGTGAATCTACATCAATGTGTAATATGACTTGAATCAGAGCTAGAAAAAAAAATTCTTCTCAAAAAAAAAAAAAAAAGGAGCGCAGATTAAGGAAAGTTGCACAAATTCTTATTAAAATGCGATTTCGTTTTCTTTATGGATAGTATTAATTTGACTAAATAAATGTTATTTGATAACAATTTGAAAAAAATTATCGGAAAAAAAATCCATTTATTTTTTACCCTTAATTATTTTTTTATTCTCCTAACTATCCTACCACTAAACATTTTTTTCAATTTAGCTATAATATAACACCTACACTAATATTTTTCACACATATATTTTTTACATTTAATCTTAAATAACTTTACATTTTGTTCATTTCTTATTTCATCTGAACTATGGGTCAAATAAGCAAAATCGACTCCAAATATAATGTAGATTCACTGGTTTCCCGCTTGTACACCGAGTTTTGTAACACGGTGGATCCGGTATTTTGTACACCTTGGAAATGTGATTTTAAACATGTGCGTAGATTTTCACGGTCGTTGTTATTTTTTGTCTTTTTGATTGTTTTTGGGATTATCCGTGTTATGTTTTTTGTTTTTTCGGCCACCGTTGTAGGCGCCATCTTTAGGGTGAGTACGACAGCGACACGGTACATCCATACTCCATACAAAGCATCCATCCGTTTGCGGTTAATCCGTTTTTATAAGCTCCGTTTTTAAAAAAAAATTCAAGAGGTATATTTTGAATTTGATTTTTTTAATTATTCACAGAAAAATTACAAATATTTATTACTATTAACACAAAAAATTACGGAATTTAAAAATATAGGACATTTCCCCATTACACCATATACATATCGACGCCTCCTACGTATAATATCGTAACCCACAAAATGCGATTTTACAGGAGGAGCATTTGAAAATATTTTCGTTCATATGCATTGGTTGTAGATACGACAAAATACGCCCCAAAAAAGCCCTTATTATTGGCATAATATTTTTTTTGTTTTGGTAGAATTAAAGATATAGTCGACTCAAAATCGACGATTTGTGGGTTACGATATTATACGTAGGAGGCGTCGATATATTTATGCACATGGTACATTCCGTTTATAGATATTAAATTTCGTTTATAGATATTAAATTGAAGATTAAGAGATGGAAAAATAAAAAATAATGGTAAATCAGTATATTTAATAACATAATTAATAATATTGTAATAATAAATTATATTCACCCTAAGATAATACAGTATTTTTGTGTAGTAAGTAGTAAGTATAAAAATTAATAAATAAATTCATAATATGTTTGTAGTATTTAAAATATTCAAGCATTATATTCAAATTCATACTCAGCCATTTTCTTTCGTCGGAAACTTGAAACTACAACTATGAAGTAAAGGTTTATAACTGGAAAAAAAATGAAGGTTAAAAAATATCAGACAATAAAATTGTTATATTATATTTATTTTTATTCTTAAATTAATATTCCTTTCTTTTCCTTATCCCTAATAGTGTACGCGCCACTGCATTACCCACACCAACCACCTACAGTGCATAAGGGCAAGATGGTCAGACTGCCGTACCAAACTTTTAATGAATGTCTAATCAATTTCCGACATTCATTAAAAGTGAGATATTGTTTTTTTATTAATGGAAAAAGAAATCTATGCAATCTTATGATATTTGCAGATATTTTAATTTGTAAGTAGGTACTAAGAAAGGTCTTTTACGTTGGTTCGGTCATGTAGAGCGAATGGATGATGAAAGAACGGTTAAAAAAATATATGATGCGACTGTGCCTGGATGTAGAAGTCGAGAAAGGCCGAGAAAGACATGGCATGATCAAGTAAAACAAGTGCTTGAAAGTGGGCATGTAAGAAGTCGGAATAATCGACGTGCGTGCATGAGAAGATGTATGAATGAGGAGGAAGCGAGAGAAGTATGCCAGGACAGAGTGGTGTGGCGTTCTATTCTCTCTGCCTACCCCTTCGGGGAAATGGCGTGATGGTTAGTTAGATAGTTAGTTAAGTAGGTACTTTCAATAAAACCTAAGCGGCTGGTGTTTGAAAATAGGAATCAAGTCGTGGCGGAGTATATATTCGAAATATAATAATACATAACAAAGTCTTTTTCATTACAAAATCCATAAGTAACACAAAATTCATAATTAGGTATATTAATACTAAAAATATTAAAGAGATTTTGATTCAATGATAACGTAGAAAGTCAATAGCTATAACACTATTCCTTTACGCACAAACTTTACTTTTTTTATTGTACGAGTATAAGTGATCAGAAAGACTCGGGTTTGAATCCTGGAGCGAACGGTTATTAATTTTTCAAGTGATTTGATGAATGCAAATAATAGCAATTGAGACTTTCTATCTGTTGAGGTGTGGACTGTAGTTGTTGGTCCTTGTGGTGTGATGATTAAAAACTATTTCTTATAGAACTTTCAGTTTTATTTTTACTCTTGAGTATAGGCTGCATGGATTTAAGTAGGTACTTGACTAATGAAAATTCCTAACACTATATTTCTCTTAATTTGTTGAATAAAAACACAAAAATTTTTAGCATCTCAAATCATCGCTTTATTTGTAGATGAATAAAGCAAAAATAATAAGTTATATTACATAAATACTCACCTATTGTCAGGACTCCGAAAAACAATAACATAATTCCCAAATCTGCCTGTTTTTCATAAATTAAGAGTCCAGTTTGTCCGAGTAATACCGCTCCGTAAAAAAAGAGGATAATGATAGAGATAACTATCCAAGCTTTGACGAAGCTAAGGAACTTTCTGTAAACGCTAATTAGCAGAAGAGTTCCCAGAGTAATGTGTGTCAGTCCAACAACGACGTAAGTGCCAACGATTCCAGTTTGCGGTTGAATTTCTTGACTTGCATCCTCATTCATCAAAACAAGAGATACTATGGAAGCAACTAGTATGAAAGCCCCTCCCCCCTGTGGCAAAAAGAAAAAAATATTATTAATAAAACAATTTGACGGATCTGTTGAGGACGCATAGTCATGTGACCTGAGTCACTTCTCAATACAAACGTAGTCCTAGGTTATTCCTGGCATTTAGCCATTATTTTTTACACGTTTTTGATATCTACCAGAAGTGTGTTGTATCGTTTGCTTTGATAATTTATTTCTTTGAGGAGGTAAAGAATAGATTACAAAAAGACAAAGGCAATACAAACATGCTTCTGGTTATCTTAAATGTGCGAATTAAAAATATCCACCAATAAGGGAGATAGCTACAATACTTAACAATATTTTTAACAGATGATTAACAGGATACTGGAAAATTTGCTGAAGAATTATAAAGTCGCCTTTCAGGTTGATGACGATGTATTCCCTCTCCTTTGTGTCCCGATATTACGCAGAATGAAACCTCCGCAGAAGTAAAAGGTTTTACAAGTGGGAGAGCCTGATGACTGATGAACCAGGCATGGGCTTGTGGACTTATGGTTTTGGAAATCCGTTGCCCGATCTTTTAGATAGTCGAGAACAGAGCGACAGGCCCATATAAGAATTCCTTATTTGGAGTAATTTGGAACAGAGAGCGCAGCATCCCATCCTTCTTCTGCTGTATTCCATGAGGTCCTAGGTTACATACTAGGTACTTACTACGCTATTATGTATTCCCAGGCGTTTACCTGGGAATACATAATAACATTATTAGGATCACCACCTACAAAAGAACTATGTAATAATGTTATCATATCATAGATCCCAACAAGCCTTGACTTGATTTGATGAAACTACATATGGTTTTGATTAACCATAAGTAATAGAAAGGCATTCTTGAAATAATTTATGTTCAAATCAATGTTTTGAAATAAATTAAAGCTGAGTTCTGATACCTTGAACCAGGGTTTAAGCATAAGACTTGATTAGCTTGACTTCATGTATAATATATTTTATACGTAAGAACATAACGTTTAGATTCCATGAAAACTATGAATTTCAGCATGAATTAGTCACAACTTGGTAACTATGAGATAAACTTCGATACATTAAAAATAAATATACTTATTTACATAGATAATTAATTGTTTACTATTTCCAACCAGCTAATTACGAAAGATCCCTTTTCCAACGAGAAGCCGCAACAGCACTGCTCCACTTTCAGAAAATTCATTTTTACTATTTTATCCATTTTTAAATAAACTATCTGAAACACTGAAAGAATAATAATGTTATTATTGGTTACCGCACATTTTTGGTGATGTGAAATATGTAATCAAGTTTTTTATAGAATTTCTTAAAAATGGTTTGTCAGGTTGAAAAAAAGTGTGAAAATCAAGTGTTATTAAAAAATTTAAAATGTGCAATAAACAACTTGGCTTTTAGTAAATTTTATTCGTCTTAATTGAATTTCCTTAAATATAATGTAAAATTTAATAGTATTATGTACTTACATGTATGTATTGTCACTAAATCAATAAACAAAGAAATTTATGGAATTCTTCTCGAGTTCTGATAAACACTCATCAACAAAGTATTCGTGATAAGATAAAATATGTTTATCCTTTTTACGAGGTGATAAGACAGTAAAATGTGTGTTTTTGTCCAAAAAGTTTTTATTATGACTTTGCCGCTTTTTTAACGCCTCCATCACACCTGTTCCCCTCTATGGCTGGCGTCATGGCACCTAATTACGGCTCAAAATAACAACCTTCTGAGTTTTGAGAATAGGCGTCTTAGAAGGATATTAGGTGGTTTGGCTTTGTAAGGAACATAGATGTGAGGCAACGCAGTAATCCTTGATATCAACTGTCATTCGGCTGGGCTGGGCCATAATATACTAATGCCCACTTTATATGAGACAGTTTCTTGTTCAGAAAACTACACAGTTTCTTGTTCAGAAAACTGTGCAGTCTGTCAAACTTCTGTCAAAAGACACGCTAAATATGTGTATTTTTGAAACGCGATTGTAAGTTATTATCGTATGTTTGCTCTCAGGAAATTGTATATTTAGCTAATTATGTATATTTGTTATTATGTTTTTTTACGTATTTAAAAGCATACAATAAACCAATGTCTATTTAAACGTTTACATAAAAAACATTGACTGTCATGTCAGCTTAAATCTGACACTAGCACACAGTTTTTCATGCAGTTTTACCTTTATACGGGACCGTTTTCAGACTGCACAGAAAACTGTGTAGTAAACTGCGCCATATAAAGATAGCTTTAGTATGCCTCCTGAGGGCCTTAATATGCTTGCCTATTTTACAAGGTATCAGGCTCTTGGCGTCCCGGATGTCCACTGTTGAAAATCCTTCAGCAGCGTGCGTTAGAACTACGGGGAGTGGACCTGGCATGGAAGGATGGCATGGATGACATTGCAATTGGCACCTTTCAACATTAAACTTGCTTTAATGTCTGCTAGGCTCCTTTTAATTTGTTCAGTTTGATAGGGATAAAAAAATGTATAGTGAACTAAGGTTGCTCCAAGACCAAGTGTACTAATGTAAGTGTACAAGTGTAAAACTGAAAACTATGTAAATACTAAGTATTTTTTTTTAAAACTTAAGGGTTAACAGGAACCCTTCATAAACGTTCAGTAAAAAAAATGTGAAATTTGGTGCTCATAAATGAGAAGGCCAGAACCGCTGGCCAGGTCCACAAACTTCTATGAATTTTCGGCCTGTTTTCGCTCAATATTGCACAGGCCTCCCCACGGGTCTAATACAAAGATAAGTCTGCCGATCCGTGGATATGAGATCTACATCAGATCCCCGTATTTCGAAATTGGAACAGATAATATCCACGTACTCAGGCTCTTTGAAAGTGGACGACGACGAGCTGGAATTCATACAAACATAAATTCTGGCCTTTTCGTTTATGGGCACTTATTATTTGAATTTAATGGTTTAGCATTTATGACAAAAAGGTATTAAAACCACTTCAGATAGAATATAATATAAAAGATTTATTCCAAAAGTATATAAAATAAAATAGCAGGGTTACAAAATAACACAGTGTTGTAATACAATGTTTAGGTCAAACACGATCAAAGTCTACTTTTGTTATAATCAAATCAATACTTCATAATATGACATTGTTATCTCTTATGCATGTAGATATAAAAATACATTTGATTGAAAACATAAAGATAATGTCTTATGCCAAATTTGGTTGTGGCTAAACTATTCTACGACTCTTAAAATCTAAATCATTACTAAAATTATCAAATATATATACTGGCATCTAATATCAAACATTTTCTGAAGTATATTTTGATGATTTGAACTGCGAAATAAAATAGAACTACAAATTAAAAAAGACAGTAAGTTATTTTTAAGCTACAGGTACATAACCAAAAATCGTATCACTGATTTTAGTTAGTATAAAGGCATATTTAATTGAGCATTTAAAATCTTCACTTTCATATAATATTATAAACTTATGGATAACTATCCAAACTTCGGTGGGTAAGTAATTGACCGTGAGTTAAACATAAATTATCACCATAAAGTAAAAGCGGTGAATATTTGGTAAATTACTTTGTGAAACACAAGAACATATGGAAAAATTTTCTTTCAATATTTTACCAAAATTTTATAAAACAATAATTAGTCTACTATACCTACATGACTTAATTAATAACATTTTAAGCGACATTTTTTTGTCGAGAATTTAAGTAACAATAAAACCGACGAAGGGTATTCCGAATCAATTATTTGATCAGTACTATTTTCTAAAGTAATTATTTTAAGAGGTTAGAATAAGAAATACAGTTAATTTATTACTTTAAAATGTAAACATACTTACCTATAAATGTGTAAAATTATGATGTAAAAAGAGTGCATTATATCTTTATAATTGTACAGATTGTATCTTTATAATAGGTACAGATACATTGTATCTTTATAATAGGTACAGATTGCATTGTATCTTTATTATAGGTACAGTTTTATTTGCTTCTTAGGTATAAAATGTGTAAAATAAATTTATTGTTAAGTTTTGATAGCATTCATTATTTTATTTTTACAAGCAAATTGAGATCATTTGATACACAAGGTAAACAAAGCAAGTTTTACCATTTTAAACTGTAAAATAAAATGTTTAGGCGAATGATAATGTATTAAGCTCAAGAAATTTAATACATTGGCATTGATTTATGAATAAAATTTATTATATTTACTAAGATTTTGCAGTTTGAAAGAATTTGATGCTCTAATATCAACGTAGATTGACATTATTATAATAATGTGTGAATTTACATACAGTTTACAATGGCTATACCTTTCTTGTTTACCTAGAACATATTTGGTTTGGGATGGCGATGAGTCGACAGTCGATGTGATGGGATAAATATTAAAAAATAGCATCTCGGATTGCAGCCAACTTTGCACACTTTTATATAAAAACATAGATAAATAAGATATTGGAATTGATAAATGGATATTAATAAGAAATTAACACGATTTAAAATGACTTATTCGAATATTCATATTAAAATTAAAGCGCTTATGTGAAGCACATCCCAGGATTGCCTACAAATGATTTTGAAATCGCTTTAGAATGGGAACGGCCCACGGCTTTTGACGTCACATTAACGTGAAAACCAAAAAACCATTTTCATCAGTCTATTATCGCCACGTACTTTACAACATGTTAGAAGTGGGTAACATATCCCCAACATACGGACTGTTAGATGTGAGTTAAACATTATCATCCCAATTTGAAGATCATTGAGTATGGTATCATAATCATCCCAATTTACAAACTACAATGTGTAGTGTGGTAACTCTACATCACAATATTGGAAGATCATCAATGTCCCTGGCTGCTCACCCCTAGAGTAAAAGTCATATGCCGTATCTCGCAAAAAGCACAACCAATATTCAAAAGGTAGGGCCTATAATATTACAGGTTTAGATTTAATTCACAATACTAACCTATTATACTTAAAAAGTATAATTATAACGAATTTTTTGAATTTCACGTTGTGTGTGTTAAATGCGAAGGGTCTAGTGCGGTTGCGTTCATTTTAAAGTTCAATGAACACATTAAATGACAGCATTGCTAGAAAATGGGACTACGGGAAAGGACACCATGCGAAAGATAACACGTTAAGTACCATTAAGTTGATATACGTGGATACCAAATCTACAAATTGTATGTCAATAGATAAACTCACCAATCACAATATTGCAGTATCAATCAAGGTCCAGCAACCCTATCAGTGTTTATTCCTACTCAATCAGTAAATACATTAGGCTTTGGACAGCAACAATGGAAAAAGTGACGATTCTGTCAAATGGAGTAAATAACCCAAACCTTTCCAAAATCACGAACCATTTGGATAAAAACGGCCGACATATTCTGCAAAAAATATTTTAATAAGAAAATGGTTTATTCCCCAATAAACATATTTAACTAACCTTCAGGATCAGACCTTCCTGACGAAAACGACCTAATTCAAAATACAAATTTTTTCGGAAAATCTCAGTTGAAGCAAGTAGAACAAACACCATCGTATTTATTTCAAATCGAGTTCTCTCATGTTTTTTAATGGAAATTAAGTACCTTTTTGAGTTAAAATAAAATATAAAATAAATACTAAATTAACTAATCCATCACGACCAGTTCCATTTCCCCGAAGGGGTAGGCAGAGAGGATAGAATGCCACACCACTCTGTCCTGGCACACTTCATTTCTTCTTGCTTCCTCTACATTCATACATCTTCTTATGGACGCACGTCCGATTATTCCGACTTCTTACATGCCCACTTTCAAGCACTTGTTTTTACTTTGATCCATGCCATTTTCGTGCCTTTTTCCACGGCCTTGCAAAAGTCCACGATACTACATCCAGTAGGCACCAGTCGCCATCCCATAAATTTTTATAGCCGTTCTACATCATCATCCCTTCGATTACATTCTACAAGACCGACCCTACACCATCGTAACAGACCTTTCTTAATTTTGTCGATACTGCATTATCTCTTATCTACTAAATTATGTTTAAAAGAAGAAGTTAAGTTTAAGCTAAACAAAGTATAAATGCAAGTGTGCCTGGATTAGAAGCCGAGTAAGGCCGAGGAAGACATGGCAAGATCAAGTACAACAAGTACTTGAAAGATGGACAGTGTGAAAAGTCGGAATAATACGGCGTAATGTGCATAAGCAGATGAATGAATGTAGAAGAAAGCAAAGGAAGTCACGTTCAGGACAGATTGGATAATGCGTTCTACCCTACCTCCTGCCAACCCTACCCCAATTGTCTGTGATGGATGATAGTATAAGTACGTTCTAAATTACGTAAAAAATGTTATATCAGATATTTATTAGTACGTTAAGCTAAATTATGTCAATAGAGGAAATCAGTCTTTTATATGATATGTCCAATTTTTATTATAATTAGTTCGTTTTCTCCTAGAACAAATTGTGATGGAGTAGGATTCAAACCCTAGGAAATCTGCTCTGGAAACCTGCAACACTAACCACTAGAGCATTATGATATTCAAACAATAAATAAAAAAAGTCCATTATCTTCTGAAAAATGAAGCAATGATTGATTGGTTGTAATGTTAATTTTGATATTAATTGATTATAGGAAATTTTTCTTTCTGAATTCGGATGTTAAAGTATTTACCCCCAAATCAGCGATGAGCAGAATGCAGCCAAAGAATAAGGGAAAAAATCCAGCTAGCAGAAAAGCGGTGTAGTTTTGAGCGGTGATAGGTTGTACAACGGGAAATTCCGTCAACTCAAATGTAAACTATCGGCTCCTTGAACTCTGGAGGTTGTCAGTTTTACAACACCATTTGCCAAATATCACAAGTACGAATACATCCATGATCATACTGTAAAACACAGATACAATTCATGCGTTCACAGAGTTACATTTCATGCGTTCACGAAAAGAAATTACATTACTGAACAAAATTATTTTAAAACAAAATCACAGTTACATTCATATGATTCACAAATACATCAGCACTGTTTATGACAAAATATAAATTCCAGAATAAGTCAGTAACAAATGGAAAACACAAGTGTATTTATCACAGCATTTAAAGTCACGCCATCCAGATGTCCGAATCTAAGATTGTATATAAAGCTTGTTAAAGGACCCGTATGTCCTTGTACCACGACTTGAAATCCTACATGTACATATATCGGTGATCCCTACCTTAAGGTAATTATTCTAGAAAAAAGCCTGAGTATTAGAAAAAATTCCAAAGATAAATAACTAGTAAAATTATGATGTCTTGTCAAAGGCTAACTGAGTCAATATTTTTTTAAATAATTGTTTAATTAAAATAAACTTAACGAAAATTTACAAAATTTCACTATTTTAGGTTTGTAGACAATATTTTAATTGATGATAACAAAGCAATACTTACAATTTGCAAGAAAGCAATCAGATATGTGTTATTTATCAGAATTGGTTTGATGTACAGCGTGTCCTTTATTTGGCACAGCACCCTTAAAATTAAAATATGTGAAACAAATTGAGGCCAATTGAGTTGAGAATACATTGATAGTTTGCAATGAAAGCAATTTTGAAAAAATTACATAAAAAGCTACAGGCGTTGGTTGTGCTTTATTTTTGATATTTTAACATAGTGGTTATCCATTGGGCTATTCATGAGGCATACAATATTTCATACAGTGGCGGCGTAGCGTGGGTTGGCACCCGTGGGCGTTTATCAAATGAGCACCCCCCTAAAATAAAACAACAAATCACCTACTAAATGGCTAGCTGTAAGCGACTTTATTTTACAAAAATATTCAATAAAATTGTCAATGTTTACTTATTATTTCCCCTTTAAATTGACAAAATAGAGAGATTGGTTAGGCGCGCTTGGCTCATAGTAGCTTTTAAATACGATTAAATTAACTTTAATTTTGAAAAGCTTATTTCACACGAAGCCACCGAAACCCAAATAGTTAGGAAGAATCTGAGACACAGCACTAGATTCGGAACAGACTCAGAATAGTCCTATTTTACAATGAATCTCAGAACTTCCAGGGTAGTCCACTGGATTGCCACTTGGCAAGAAATGGTGGAGGCTTCCAAGCGGCGCCGCAGTCGGACAATCTCAAAAGTAATGTCTTCATCAGAAAAATCATAATAAATTTTTGAACAATTTGGAACTATAGCACGAATTTTTTTCTTCTGTTGACGTAAACTGCCGCTGACTTTTGCTGTCTATTTCACTGAGAAAGTTGAAAAAATTAGACAAGCAACTTGTATGGCGGCGAAACCGGAAATTTCCGGTGGCGCTACGCAAAGTTTTGGTAAATTTGAACCTACGTCTATAGATGAAATCAAGAAGATTGCTGCCGCACTACCTAATAAACAATGTTTATTAGACCCTATACCGACATGGCTTCTAAAAAAGTGCATTAATGATTTTAGCTCCATTCTTAACAGATTTGATCAACTTATCCATGGAACACGGTATTGTTCCAAAACTTTTAAAAAAAGCCAATATATTACCTCTGTTAAAAAATCCTCAGCTCGATGTGGAGTCACTTTCAAACTTTCGTCCTATTTCAAAATTTGCCACTTATATCTAAAATGATAGAAAAAATAGTCTCTCGGAGACTCGTTAATTATATCGAGCATAACTCGTTATTTTCGGTAAGGCAATCTGCATACCGACGTTTTCATTCTACGGAGACAGGAGTGATAAGAGTACTGTCGGACATAATAACGGCTGTTGACTCTGGTAACTTGATATTGATAGCTCTCTTAGACATGAGTGCTGCATTTGACACTGTAGACCACGGTATTTTGCTTGAACGCTTGGAGAAAACTTATGGTATTTGTGATCAAGCACATGCCTGGTTCAGTTCATACCTCCAAGAGAGGGAATACGCAGTAGTGTACCAAAATGGAACCTCACCTAACTATCGAGTTACTACTGGAGTGCCTCAAGGTTCAGTACTCGGACCACTTCTCTATCTCCTCTATACTAAAGATATAGAGAACATTATAAAATCATGTGGACTGTGGTCGCACTGCTATGCGGACGATACACAAAATTATTTTTATTGTACACCAGGTGAGAAGGATGACCTTGTTATGTTGATTGATAAGTGCATTGAGAGAATTGGAATTTTGGATGGCTGAAAATAGACTTACGTTGAACCCGTCCAAAACAGAACATCTATGGATGGCCTCAGCCAAACGACAAAGTTTAATTAAAAATGCGGGCTAACCCGACACACGGATACTACTGCCTCACCCGCTGTTAAACTATTGGGCGTATTTCTGAATTCTGACCTTTCTCTTGATGTACAAATCAGTAGAACGATAAGTTCATGTTTTTACCAACTGAGACAGATTAAAAGCATACGCCAAAATCTGCCGGTTGACGCCACCCGTCAATTAATAAACGCGTTTTGTAGTGTCTCGAGTCGATTATTGTAACGGCATATACGCCGGACTACCGATGAATAAAATGACTCGCCTGCAATCAGTATTGAACGCTGCAGCTAGACTTATCTTCGGAATTTCTAAGTTCGACCACATCACTCCACTGCTAAAGAAACTGCACTGGCTGCGCTTTCCACAAAGGGTAGAATACAAACTCTGTTGGCTAATGTACAAAGCCATGCATGATGCCGCTCCAGAGTATTTAAAAGAGCTTTGCATTCCAGATGAACTAGCTGAAAGACGTCTCACACTTCGATCAGCTACATCTACAGCTATAGGCAGGGTTTTTAGTACCGATCCGTAATCAGCGCACAAAGTTTTGGAGAGCGCGCTTTTGCGGTTGCGGGCCCTGTGGCTTGGAATGCTCTCCCACCAGAAGTGCGCAACTGTGAGAGTGAAGTGATGTTTTCGAAAGAAACTTAAGACCTATATATGTTCTCAAAATCTTTTGATTAATTTTTATAATGGTATTTTCTACTCAGAAATTGAGTTTTTCACTCACTTTAAATTTTCCTTACAAATGTAAAAGTCGGTAGTATCTAATAAGTGCTTTCAAAAGAGGTAAATTGGCATGCACAATGAGCCAGTCTGGAAACCCTTATGTATGGAAGCGAAGCATGGAGTTGGAAAAATAAGGATGAAAGTAAGTTGAATGCAGTTGAAATGCGATCTCTCAGGCGAATGTGTGGTAAAACTATGTATGATAGGTGCACTTAATGTTGAAATTAGAGCAGAATGCAAGGCTGAGATAAGCATTATCGACAAATTAAGAAAGGTCTTTACGTTGGTTCGGTCATGTAGAGCGAATGGATGATGAAAGAACGGCTTAAAAAAAATATGATGCCACTGTGCCTGGATGTAGAAGTCGAGGAGAGCGGTGAAGAAAGACATGGCATGATCGATCTAAAACAAGTGCTTGAAAGTGGGCATGTAAGAAGTCGAATAATCGACGTGCGTGCATGAGGAGATGTAATGAATGTGGAGGAAGCGCGTGGACTTTTTACAAGTCTCCCCCTTCCTCTTTTTTCAATTGAAATATCCAAGTCTTCACATTTTTTGGTTGCATAGGAAATAGCTCTTTCCACTATTTGAATACGTTGACTTTGAAGGAAATTTTTGAGCGCTTTGCACTGTAGACGGTGTCACCCCTTGGTGCTGGGTGTCACCCCGGACCGCCCCCCACCGCCCCCCCCCCCCCCCCCCCTTACGCCGCCACTGATTTCATATTTCACCTTGGAGCGTAAAACTGATCATGTTGCCTTCAAGTAACAAAAGATCAAGATTCACTGAACTTGGTATGCCAATGCAGTGCCCTATGCACCATTGGATGTGGATAAGGAAAGTAGTGGTAGTAGTTAAATGATTCTATAAATAAGAGAATTGTGCTGTAACGTACTTGAAAAAAAAACCCTTGCAGAGAATAAGTTTGATCAAAAAATATTTATAATGTTTCATACACTAATACTAATGTTCAGATACAAATAATAAAACAAAGTTTTTTATGTAAAAATGTCATTCTGTGTCACTAACATCTTGCATTTATTCCCAACAATCTGTGAGAATATTTGCCTCGGGAAATAACAGAAGAAATTTTAGCCTCTACGGTTAAAACTCGTTAACAGGAATTAATGTATTTTACTTTAGCAGATTTAACAGTTGTGTTGAAGAAACTTTTAAAGAAGAATTTTGAACCCGGGATACAATTTGATTAAAATTTGGCAAGTTATCACAATACTGGTAATAAAAAATTGTACATAAGTGCTGTAAAATCATTATTTTATGGTCCCATCGCTTAATTAAATTAATAACCAAGCATCTGTCAAACATTTTGCTAACCTGTTAGGTATAATAAATAACTAATGTGTGATTTAACAATACATTTCTATTGATGTGGTGTTAATATTGGATAAGAAATCAGTATTACATAAGATTCATAAAAAAATATACAAACCACTTAAACTTTTGTAAAGAAGTTCTATTGTGAACCATTTTTGAAATGGCTGAAACCAAACAGTAAGAATGTCAAAATATAGTGGATTGCTAGTAAAAATCTTAACACAAACAACTGCGAGCAATGAATCGCTACATATTTACCAAGAAACCAAAATTTATAAAATTCTGAAGCGAAAGTTTTAGAATATTTTATTTTGTTTGAACTTTGAAGAATCGCGAACAACGATATGACCACAGATTATTTGTTTGATATGAGATGATATGAGATATGACAATAGACAATAGACAATGCATAGATTGACAATGATCACGAATCACGATTTACGGATAATTCAATAGTGATGCGCATAACCGGTTATTATGATTGTTATAAAGTTATCGTCGTTGCAACTGCAAATTCTGTTATAATAAATAAATAAAAAAAATAAAAAAACGGAAAACAGGTTTATTCAAAAATACCTTTCATTAATTTGTTACAAAACAAAAAACAAAAATGTCTCGGATTTATTATTATAACAATAAAATATATAGAATATTAAATAAAACAATATTCGCAAAAATAGGGTTTCGTGGATTTTGCAGGCGCAACGGCATTATAATAATATAGTCTTGTCTCTTGTTACAGAAAACTGTACGTTTAAAACTAAAATTGTATGGAGTTAATGGTTTTTATGTAAACGTTTGAGCAGTATTAATTCTGATAGGTATATTTAATGCTTTTTAAAAACAAAAAAAAAAAAACATTTTTACATTATTGACGAGTGATAAAATTAAAATTGAATGACATCGTTATTATAAATTGTCTCTGGTTTAGTGATACGCATATAACCATCACTCACTGGGGGACCCCGTGCCGAGGAAAGCATTTTACAGGTTACAGGTTTATGTTTTTTTTTTGACGTGATAACGTCTAATAAATCGATGAACGCCGGCTGCACACACGAAAAAGCATTACTCATTGTCACGTTCCGCCTGAGCCGAGTGTGCAAGCGAGAGCGCGGAACAAGCGATAGAGAGGCACGATCGGCCTAAGCGTTCAGTTTGTGACGCATCTATCTCTCTTCTACCCCATCGGCCGATGCGTCCGAGTAGAAGGGAGACAGCAGCAGCACACAAGCTACAAATAAAAAAAGTGAAATTAACGAGTGATAAAAAAATTGTAATTCTCAATTAACTCCTGCTCTGTATTATATAAAATAATGATAATTCAGTAATAATAATTCAATTCAATTCATAAAAGTATGCTATTTTTATCAATATTTTCTTATGACGTTATCACGTAAAATTATCGTCGGTAAACCGACTTGTCAGACAACCAAAAGATTAAATTTTTTTGGTCGACATTTTTTTATAAAAATATAACAAGTTAAACAATATTAATTTACACAAATATAGTGATTCCTCCAAGATAATAAAAAAATTTAACTGCCAAAAAAACTTTGAGAGGTAGGTACTAAAGGTGTGTAAGTAGGTGACTTCCTATGTACAATTCTTAAAAATTATTAAAAATCGTATTTTAAAAATACGTGATTCAGGTATTTTCCACTTCATTGTTTGGTGACAACCATACTCGCTTTGGATTAAAAATAATCTAAATTAAAACACTGTTAACAGTAACGGAAAATGTGTTCATTGTTCCTTTAGGGCATATTTTAAAATTGTTACCCAAATCATTGAGTGGAATATTTTACCATGTGCAATAACTGTAAATGTGGGTAAGTAGATTCCGGTAGTAATGTATTGTATTGTATAGCGGAGAAATAAATTTAATGTTAATGTTACCACTTGCTTGAAATTTAATGTCGGCATCTTTGCTGATTCTTGGGATGCCTCATGGGTCTTGAAA
>JAGVSP010005630.1:0-16812 GCA_022494985.1 Micrasema minimum
TTCAATTGGTTTCTCAAAATATCTTAGATTCATTAAAAAATCGCCGATGAAGATAAAAATAGAAGGGTGTTTAATTACTGAAAAGATGATAGAAGTACCCCATAAAAATGTATCCGAAAACAAGATATCTTTTTGTTTTTCTTTCATCGTCGTCGGCGTCAAGTCGAACTGAAATAAAATGGAAATGTGAAAAGTTTGAGTACAGTATAAAGCACATAAGTGACTTGAGATAAATCTTATACACTATTCTTCTGTTATAGTGACTGCTATGTACCACTCCTCCTGTTCTGACTACCTTTTGTGACATGAGAGGACCGTCTCATATCATTTTTTTCAGCAAAACATTTTCCATAGTTCTGTAAAAAGTTCGGTTAAACTACAATTTCTCTGATTTTACGAGTTTTTCAATATTCTGCCTGGCAATATATGAAAATCATATTTTACGGTTGTTAGAGCTATTTTGTACCTATAGGTAATACAGTAAAATTGAAATATATCTACTTTTTATGCTGATAATGAAAATTAAAACCATGAAAGTATCACGATGATTTTTGTACATTTTTCGTGTCAACTTTAAAATGACATCGCCAACAAGTAAATTATAAATTTGATAATTAACAACAAATCGAGATCGTTAGATTAGTACAAATAAATTGTCAAATGCTGTTTATTCTTCATAATTCAATAGTTTTATTCAATATTTTGAAGGAAATTTGATTGGTTATTTTTTCTTGTTTCTTTGGATGTAATTTTTTATAGCATGTTCAAATATTCCTTCAAAGATTAATTGTGGGTTTTTTATCTTGATCTTTTGATCAATTATGCCTAGACCTTATTTTACAGCTGTGTTTTATAATACCCACTGCGTTACAATAAATAAGACTTAAATATTGTTCCGTATTAATAGTAGATTGATTTTCTTCCAAACATTTAATTCTTGCCAAATTTTAACAAGGTCTCTGTATCGTAGTGTAAAGTTTTCACTAGTTGTAGTTTGTTTCGGAAATCTCAACCAAATAAAGCTTATGCGAATGCACTGACCCAAATAATGGGAGAAACGCGTTTTTCCGCATATGTAAACATGAGAGTTTGTTTGGAATATTAGGCCAAGGATTCGATTAAAAACGTCAAAAACCTAACAAATGGTGTCTAAGTTATTTATGAGCTAAGAGGGATATTTTGGTTTTGACGTTATCAACAAGAAAATGGACAGAAATATAGTTATGAAACAATAATAAAAAAACAATTCAAAAAAATTACCTCCATCACGTGTCAATTGTCCGTTACAAGAGCAGCATATTTTATTATTACCAGAATTACCCGAATATTTACAAACATTGAACATTGCGGGGGCCTTACCGTACGTAACAATGGTGGATAATCCTATCTTCGGAAGGCAAACGGCATCTGTGAGTACCTTTAAAGAGGCAAACCTTAACGTATCCAGACGGTCAAGCCTAGTAAAGGTGACTTAAGGCCATGATGTCTAGTCCAACATACGAATTTTTTACTGGCACGCCAGAATGAGGACCGATGGACGAAGCGCCTGCTGAACTGGAGACCTAGAGCTGCAAGGAGACCTGTAGGAAGACCACCAAGAAGATGGACAGATGACATAAAAAGTACTGCAGGATCCAGGTGGCAGCTCGAGGCCCAGGACAGAAAGCAGTGGACCAATATGGGGGAGGCCTATGTCCAGCAGTGGACGAACAATGGCTGATGAAGAAGAAGAAGAAGAAGAAAATATTTATTTATTAAACTCTGTTACCCGCAAGTAATGCAGTATTTAATAAAACTGCACAAATTCCATATTAAAATGCTTTTTAAAATTTTGTTTACATCGTGGATAGTATGAATTTCACATATTGGACGATATTTCATAACAATGCAAAAAATTTCTACCAAAACAAAAATCTTGTCACGTACTCATACTTATGACCTGTCATTGCAGGTCAAACAAAAAAATTCGTTTCACAAATCATTTGACAAAATCAAATATGATGTGGATTCACTGGTTTTCCCGCTTGTGACATCGAGTTTTGTTACACCATGTATAACGCTATCCCTCACTTCTCTATCAAATTCCACCGTCCAGGGACTCCAGCACTTAGGCCAATACACGAAACGTGTGACGTAGATGTCTAGTTATGAAAGATAGACGTAATATTGATGACGTAGTGGTAAACTAGACACCTCAGACACGGTAGTATTTTTCAAGTTGTTATTGTCACTCTCTGAAAATTTTGTTCGAAGGGTGTGGCATTCATTATATCCTTTCTTCCCTATCCAAACTTTTGATTTCATTAATCATATTTCAAAAAACACAACGGTAGCGCACTGGAAAATACAGTTTACAAATTTAGATGGAATAAAGTCGTGAGTGGATCAAGGTATTACATCAGCAACAGGATAAAAAGCAAATATCTGGGCTTTAGGTTTTTGAACTTACAATCGATATAAAATAACCGCTTTTAAACATGCTTTAATTAAATGACAGGAGCAGTACATAAACCCTTCACCCGAGTATATCTCTTCCAAGCGTTTATTTTACTTTTGACAGATGGGCGCCCTATAATGTTCCGTAATTATTGACAGGCAACCATAGACCGAAAAATGCAATACTTCATGTTTTTTTTCTTTACGATAGTGAAGCACATGTTCTTTAGCTCCGATATTTATCGATATCGATGTTTATTGAGCCTACTTATGCAACGAGGATTATTTAAGTTGATTTTTTCCATGAAAAAATATAAAATGTGATTTAAATTAAAACCTATTTGTTTTTTTTTTTTGTTTTTTACGACACAGAATTTCTCAATTTACATTACGACAATAAAATAGTCCTATGCATATTTGGGTTTTCTGTAGCTCCTGCACCCGATGACAAACTCCAATTAAGGAGTTTATCGGGACTGTATTTAAAGTTTCTTTTGTAAAGAAATTATGTATTTTTTGTAATATATTTTTTATTGAATAAAGACTGTTCAAAAAAAAAATGTTTTTACGACAGCGCTTTCGTAATATAAACTCTGCTTTAAACGTCTGGGTATGTTTATAAACTACAAAATGTTGGAGCAAAAATAAAATATAAATGTTTAAATTGATTAAAACTTCTTCATAAATAAAAGTCGATTTTTATGAGAAATCGATTCGGTAACGCATTAGGACATCCCTAATCGATACATAATCGAGCTGTCAAAAGTAAAATAAACGCTTGGAATTGGTATAATCGAAAATCTCCTTGGATCTTATAATGTTCTTAAAATACAAATAAAAGCAATTTTTTTGTCTTAAAATGTCATTCTTATTTTTAAATTATTTTTATAGAATGATAGAGCTGCAAATTATGTTTTTCTGGGTTACATGCAGTTTTTTGTGGTATTTTGAGATTTATAATGTAGCTGTCCATCTTCAGGATTCATACTGGACACTGCAGTGATGCTCCAAAATGTCGGCAACACAAAGCCCAAATTAAGTTTCACGATACGTCATTAACACAAAAAGCATAATTGTATTCTGTAGGCTGTGGACATACGAACGATGATTAGAGTACACAAAATAATAATCAATTATTTTCTTTTGGTTGTATGTTATTAGGATCATTCATTCTTTCTTTTTAATTTACCGCAGTGTGTATTTTTTAATAATCACAAAAAATCAAAATATCAATGCTTAGATGGAGCTCTTTTAACGCGCTGGTGAATGATTCTCTAATTTGTAACATTATATGTATACAAAATCAAAAATGTTACCTGGTGTGGATATTAGCTATTATTCAGCGGAATGACCGGGGGAATGTTGTAGTGCATAAAGTACATACACACTTAACCCAGCCAATGACTGTATACGCTCGTAATATCCTATTCTGGAATTTGAAAGATTCTACCTCATCTCTTGTAGCCCCATATAATAGATGAATATAGTTTACCTACTCCCGTCTGGGATAAGTTCAGATTTGTGTACAAGTATTTGAACACGACCAAATAGGTAATAAATTCTTCCCTTTTTAGGTTTGCCTGGGGTTTTTATACAAAACTTTGACTCTGATGGAAATGCTCAGCCTGTTAAAAATTTGATTGTTTTTTATGCTGGTGATTACGAAGTCGACATTGGAGGGAATAAGGTACAAAACTGTTGAACAAACTATGTAAATTACATTTGTATCTTTAGATGGTTTTTTTTTTCTAAGTCTGCGTCCTTGCCACCGTTCCTTTATATCATTTTAATGGACTTCACATTTTATGCAAATCATTACCACCTGACCGAGGTTTATAACAATGAACTGCCTCACTGAAGCTGTGTGATTAGAAATTGCTGATGATGCGGTCCTTTCTGGAAAGGGTTATGGATCTATTTTTTTTTTACCTGAAATTAATTATCAATAACTGCAGGAAAACAGATTTAGATACATTATGTTTAAAGTCAATTTTGGCTAATGTTTTATAGATGTCATTAAAATCGCATCCAATCTATTGAAACGGGTGGTGGCCCCTTTGGGTAGCGACACGCGGTCTCCGAGTAGTCCAGAGATTCGTCGGTTCGAATCCCCCACTTCGACACGACTCACGATTCCTATTATTTCAAGCACAACCGCTCCTGATGCTTCAATTGATAAATAGTATTACAGATTGAATTATGTGCAAATATCATAAGTTGTCATTGATTAATTCTATATTATAAAAAATAATAAATTAAAATTAATTACACGCTTATATTAAATGGAACACTTTGAATATTCCACAAACTGCCTTCAAGATAACTGCTATTGGCCGCCAGTTTCAGTTCCCGTGCATCCTCCATAAGTAAGAAAGTGAAGGGTCCAGTAGCTCTAACGCAAACTTAAATACATAACAAATAAATAAATTGGAGTCATCATTATTGATATCTCAAAAGAGAAGCTCTGCAAATGAATTTTTGGATTATATAGGTGTATTCTGGGTTTTTGAATCAATTACACATAATGTTTGTCAAATAGTATTTTGCATATTTTAAAATTCATATCTTATTATGCGATTATGCGATCTTTCTGGCGTGTTGCGTCGGTAAGACTAATGCGATGATTGGTCGTACAAATGTCGACATTTAGAGCAGAGCGTCGCACGGCAATATGCATTATCCAACAAAATTAAGAATGGGTCTTTTTACGATGGTTTGGTCAATGTGGCAGCGATTTGTGTGTATGAAAAAACTGGATCAAAGATGTTTTTTATTGAATGCTGTGGCATGATGTAGATGCGCCGAAAGGCCGATATAAGACATGGCTTGACACATGTACTTTCAAGTACTTGAAAGTGGTCATGTCATAAAAAAGTCGGGTATTAATTGGCGTTATGTGCAATGAGAGATGATGTTAATGGATATGTGTGAGGAATGCAAAGTGAAGTCTGTCAGGACAGTGTGTATATAGCGTGCTCGTCCTCTCTGCCTACCCCTTCGGGGTAAAATGGCGTGATGGTTTAGTATAGTTCAAAATCTGGATTCGCTTTTGCTCATCACCATTTTTTTGTGTATGTAAATTTGTTATGTAAATTATTCATATAATGTGGTTAATTACAACCCCTTCTTGAAGCTGTAATTAAAATAAAATGAGCATCCCGCTATTGGTCTCGTGTTTCCTGAAACTATGTCATCTCTCTGGTCTTTTATAAATGCAGCCCATCATTAGCCAACGCGAAATGTTACCAATGCGAGAAATCGTCAACGTGGCACTTGCACATAAACCTGCACTTTACTTCTTTGGAATATGCAGTGCAGATTTGCGTTTACTCTCGCATAAATAAATCGTTGGCAGGAAATATAAAATTTAAACAATAATTATTTTGCTCAGATGATTCATGCAATTATCACTCCGTAAAATTGATGTTAATTATTTCATTTATAAAAAATAACACCAATTGCGACTACTATATATAAAGACTTTATATTATTGTAATTTGGCGACCGAACACTACACAAAAAGGTTAACCTATAAGTAAGCATTTTATGTCTGAACAAGTTAACCCAAAAGCTACTCTCATCTCTTAACCTCATTCAAAAGACAAGTATCAATCGTTATAGCAGTAGGTAGGTCCTAGCAATGTTGGTTATAATTTGCCCATTACACTGTTTAAAATGGTCAATTACAATTACAAATTTTTGTTTTACATCCAGTTTGATTGATATTTTTTGGCATATCAGCCTAAAGAAAGATTTATTTTGTTATTCATCATCATCATCATACCATATCCGCTCCCTATGTGGAGCATATGGAACCCACAAACACCTCCAGGCCAAGCCGATCGGCCGCCAGCTCCGTGCATTCCTCCCAAGTCAAGTCCACGTCCCGCAGCTCTGACGCCAACTGCCGACAAATTGTCAACAGTGGACAATCAGGACGCCGAGAACCTGGGCATCTAACCAGGGCCCAAGATTGCAGACTTCTAAATTTTGAGTATAGGTGTCTTAGAAGAATTTTAGGTGTGCGGTGGTTTGACTTTGTAACACATAGGTGAGGACGACGGACACAGCAACCCTTGGTTTATTATCTGGCTATGCCATATACTACGTATGCCTCCCGAGAGCCTTAACCATGTGTTGCCTATTTTCTTATTTACGAGATAATATATTTTTGAACAGAATTTTGAATCCAATTTTTGTAGCGACTTCAGTGTCCCAGTTTTCTTGCCTTAGTTTAGGGAAGTACTATGTGCCAGAAGGAGCAATCTAGATTCTTAGAGAGTTAGAACCATCAGCACTCATATAACTTAGAGAGGCTTGGACAGTTTGGACACTATACACAACAAAAACCACTCTACAAACTACACTCTACACTCTTGGCTAAGTACTATGTGAACCACTTCTTACAAAATGCACTTCACTAGTTTTATCTTGTAATACTCAATGTGGAGATAGATGGTTCTGTGTTTTTACGCACGTTAAGTTATTAATAACAATTTGAGATCAAAAGCGAAGTGTAATTCAGTGTATTTCAGATCTGAATCTTTAAATCATACGCATCTCCCGAGAACTTTAACAATTTAACTTCTCTTTTTTTTCGTCGGCGGTTAACGTCAGAACTACTTTCTGGATTGTAAAGACGCAAAAGAACAACTGGTGGGCGATCGTTTAACTTGGGGTCTAATTAACTAAATAACTTACCAACGCGCCATTTCCTCGTAGGGGTAGACAGAGAGGTTAGAACGCCATACCACTCCATCCTGACAGACTTCCTTTTGCTTCCTCTACCATTCATACATCTTCTCATGCACATACGCCGATTAACCGACATTTCACACATGACCACTTTCAAGCACTTGACGTACTTGGTCATGCCATGTCCTCATCTCGGCCCCACCCTTCCGTGGCTTCTACATCCAGGCACACTTGCATTTAAACTTCTTTTTAGCCGTTCTTTCATCACTCATTCGCTCCACATGACCAAACCATCGTAAAAGCCCCTTTCTTAATCCACGCCTCACTACCATACATAAGGGTTGGTACCGAAACTCCGTTGTGTACTGCCACTTGGGGTCGGTTTGAAATATTCATATATATTCCTCATAAGAAGCGGATATAATATGAACAAGTGTTCATGATACTCCTCCCCCAATTATCATGTTAATGTTTAAATTAAAAGACATATGAAAGAATCTAGTTTATTGCATTGTGCACTAATTATATAGAGTGCACCTTAGCTTAGACTTAGAGTATTGAAATCGAGTTTGGGTATTAGGTAGTAGACCTATCATTGAAAAAACAACTACTATTAATACTGCTTTCCCTTATTTGCACCCAACGGAGCAGTGAACTGCATCGGTATACCAAGTGCAATATGTCTTTATCATTTTATTACATTAAGGTGAGATGACAAACAAACAAACAAACAAACAAAATACGTAACAATTGATTATTTCCAAAAAAAAATCTTTAGGAAATGGCACTGAGTACATCTTTAAAAGGTTCTAGAAGATTGAGATTTAAATTCTCCATGTTTGTTTAGTATCCTCAAAATGTAAGCTTTTAGATCACTTCTGTTGAACTTATATGAACGTTACTTAAGCAAATAGTATTCAGCTTTTCAATCTCTCAATTTCTTAGACTTTCTTTATATTCTTTTCCTAATATAAGCCGGTATTTTAACGTCGAGATTTAAGTGATTGAATATCCTTTATAACTATAGTAAAACCATTAGAATAAGAGATTTTGATTAAAAAATTGTTTTCACACAATTTGTCTTTGGATAGCTAACTAACTAACTAACCATCACGCCATTTCCCCGAAAGGGTAAGCAGAGAGGATAGAACGCCACACCACTCCGTCCTGGCATACTTCTCTTGCTTCCTCCACATTCATACATCTTCTCATGCACGCGCGTCGATTATTCCGACTTCTTACATGCCCACTTTCAAGCACTTGTTTTACTTGTTCATGCTATGTCTTTCTCGGCCTTCCTCGATTTCTACATCCAGGCACAGTCGCATCATACTCGTATATTCTTTTGGCCGTTCTTTCATCATCCATTCGCTCTACATGACCGAACCATTGTAAAAGACCTTTCTTAATTTTGTCGACAATGCTTATTTCAGCCTTGCACTCTGCTCTAATTTCGACATTTAGTGCACCTATCATATATAGTTGCTCAAATTATTTTATTCGCTTTTTGATAAAATAGAAATGAGGCAGAAATAACGTGTCAAAAATGTTAGAAAAGTGAGCAAAATGCGAAAATTAGCAATGTTGACCTAATTCTACTATAAAAATAAACAAACAGTTAAATTACATATATAATTTATTGTACATTTTCGGTAAATGCTTAAAACATTTTGCATCTCCTTCCACGAAACTATTCTTTTCATATTTCATTGCCAAAAAATCTTTAACGTAGATCAGAAAATCTTATATGCATCTTACTTTATATCATAAGCTTTTCTCCCAATACCCATCTAAGAATGACCGTCTATGCTCCTTACATAGAAAATGGCTTACAGAGAGAGTATCTCCATATAGATAGTATTTCTATTCTTCATATACGTATATGTAGTAACAGTAACGGTCAAAAACAGAAATCTCAAACTTATGTGAGCTAGAGATCTCCTGGGAGTTTGAATCTTGAACTAAAAGTTAATGGATTCATATTTTACACGGTATTTTCGCAATTTCAATTTTATCGTCTGGATTTAAAAAAAAAGATAAATGGATCATACAGCTTCATCAGGGTCCCGGCATCCTTAGTTTAGTTTGTGTGTTGTTTTTGTAGCTTATATTTTGAAGTATAATCGTGTACATATACATGGATAACAAAGCTCGTAGTACAACCAAAAAATTGGTGAATGTGTAATATGACTTTTGAATCTTAGCTTGACAAAAACTTTTTTGACGTGATAACGTCTAATAAATCGATGAGCGCCGGCTGCACACACGAAAAAGCATGACTCATTGTCACGTTCTGCCTGAGCCGAGTGTGCAAGCGAGATTGCGGAACAAGCGATAGAGAGGCACAATCGGCCTAAGCGTTCGGTTTGTGACGCATCTATCTCTCTTCCACTCCATCGGCCAACGCGTCCGAGTAGAAGGAAGTCAGCAGCAGTACAAACAAGAATGAAAAAAAAAAAAAATGTTAATTTATGAAAAAAAAATATAATTTTCAATTAACTCCTGCTTTGTATTATACAAAATAATGATAATTCAGTAATAATAATTCAATTCAATTCATAAAAGTATGCTATTTTTCATCAATGTTTCCTTATGACGTTATCACGTAAAAATATCGCCCGTAAACCGACTTAACAGACAACCAAAAGTACAGTATGTAATAGAAAATTGCAAAAATTCTAATTGGAAATTCGGTTTTTGCTATAATTTTCGTTAAGTTAATTATATTTGATGACAATTTGTTAAAAAATATTTGAAAAAAAGTCAACTTCTTATTCAATTTTCTCGATAACTATGTCTCAATTAAAAAAAAAAAAAAAAAAAATCTGCTCCAAATGTAGATTCACTGGTTTCCCGCTTTTACATCGAGTTTGTGACGCTGCTTATCTACATTTATTTGTGACATTTTTCACAATTGCTATAATATATCATAATTATACGTAATAACCTTAAGAGAATGTCAATTCAAAAACATCTTTACGAAGTAAGTAGCAACTTGAATTATATTCTGAAATTCTCTTTAAGATTTCTCCTTACTAATTCCTAATCTTTTGCATAATTAAATTCGTTTTATCCGAGAAATCTATTCAGTTCAATTTCTAAATTACCTTATAGGAAATCGTTTTCAAGGCGACTGGAACAGATTGGTTAAGAAAGTGGAGAAAAGCGGGGATGAGATGAAGGCGCAGTGGGGGTGGAAAAGGAAAGAAAAAGAAAATGAAAAAATTCAGTCCACAGCCGTTACATAAATTCAGTAAAACTGCAGCGAAGAAGGCATCCTCCCTAACGAGTATCCGCACAAGAATTCATTTTTCCGGAAAATCCAAGGAAAATTATTATGACCATTAAATTTCAGGGCTAGTTGGACAAAATTTATATGAAGTTATCAAACTTAAATTAAACTGTAATTACGTAGGTATTCTAAAATACATTAAAAATATATCTACATGTTTTTAGTAATTTCATGAAATATTTTACTTTTCGCTGTTGCAATATCCCGTTGTTTTTATATAACTTTTTTATTTAAACTCCATCCTTTCAAAGTAAGGCTTGAGAGTATAACAATAAACTGATTGTAAACACTCGTTTATTTGAATTTTAAAAATTCAAAAGGGTCGCTCTTCAATCAGGAGTTTTACGAACAGTGCCCACTGTTTTTTTTTTAAATTTGTACCCGAAAAACCTTTTTTAAAAAGTCTGTCAAAATTTGTCTTATACCTTATTTTGGTAAAATAGGCAAACTTTTTTTCTTCATTTCAACAGGTAGATACTTTTCAGTTTGTAAATTACTGTAACAAAATAAAAAGGCTTTTTAGAATAAAATTAATCATCTTTAAATTGTTTACCAAAATCTATTATAAATAAAGTTAATTCTATACGTCAAATAATTTAGGTGCATTATTAAAAAATCAGAAAGATAAAGTTTTAAAATATGATAAATCTTATATCAACGACTGTGATGCCACATATATTGGAAAAAAAAAGAGAAACATAAATATTCGATTAAAAGAACATTTGCGTTGTTTATCTAATAATAATTTTTCAGAATTTTGCGAACCATTTAATAGAAAATAATCATAATTTCAATAAAGATACCGGGCTAAAAGTGTTACATGTAGAATATAAACTATTAAAATTAGACAATTTAGAAATTTTTGAAATAAAAAAGTCTTTAAATAATGCTCGCAACTTAATAAATAATCAAATAAATAATATTTCCTACAGCCCCCTTCTTAACTTTAAAAATATCTAATCCATAAAAACAAAGTCATAAATTACCCACCATCCATTCATCTCTCAACCTTAGACAAACAATAGACCTGACCATTGAACATATGCACTGACACAACTTACTTCATTATCCAATTTCATTCATTCTTGTACCCTTGACAAAGAGACACGTGTTGTTTCGAAACCGGTCGGGAGTTTTAATAAAAAAAAATAAAAAAAGTAGTTAAAAACAAAGTGTTTTCATTTTTAAATAGTTTAAAGTTAAATAAAGTTCAAAAAAAATAATTACGTAAAGGTAATATCATAAATAATGGTAAATATAATAATAAATATTTTGTCCATGTAAATTAAGGGCAGTGACTAAAAAATTTCATTAGAAAAATGCGAATTAAAATTTTTGTTTTAGTTGGTATTATTAATATTCAAAGCATTTATTTTGTTTTTAGTTCCATTAAAATGTTGGTATATATTTGTATAACTATTTATTGAAATTATGCAGATACCGACATTTTTGTCTACCATTTTTGAGAAGTAACCAATATCAAATGTCAACAAACTTACATATAAAAAATTGTAAGTAATTTTTTTGCAAATACTGAAATTTTAATTAAAAATTTTCTATGTATGGTATGCTATGAAATTTTTCAATTTCAAAAGCCAAAATAGGTTCTAGCTACTGATTCAGATTGTTGATATTCATACTTTAGTCCTTTTTCTTTACATCTTCACTAAGTTATTGAATTGTTACGAGCCAGTTCTCCAGGTAAATGAAACATTTAACTAACCCCTTGACTCCGCATATAAATTGAACTGAATGGTTGGGGTCGAAACGCGCAGATAACGAATTGAATTGGGACGATCAGTAGGTAAAGGTCAGTAATGGAGTTACCTGTTAGGAATTTGTCCCATCATTTGAACATTCCGCATCTGATTGTCTTCTGTGGATACAAAATGAGACATTTTGTCCGAATATTCCATTTATAAAAAGTTTTTTCTGTAAATACATACAATCATGATTCATTATTTATTCAAGAAGGGTATTAAAATATTACATTCTTGCTTTCTAGCTTTCAAAATTTTCACAAAATTTTGATGTGGGAATCGCCATTGATCCTACATCAATATAAAAATTTTAGTAAACAGGAAACATTTAGAATTTAATAATTTAATAGAAACTGGAGTTACTGTCTGTGGATATATTCGGTGACTTCGAATTAGAATCTCTAGGTTAGAATTTCCACTCTACGAGAAGTTGTTATAATTTTTGTTTAACAGTTTTTTTTCATACTACTACTAAAAGTATCTACATTTTATTAATCACGAATTCACATTTAATTATGTAAATGATGCATAATTTATTATTGATATCCCAACAGACAGAAAAACTCTGGAAACGAATGTGGATTATCTTGGCGTTTACAGGGCTTATCACCTGTCATTGGCTGGGTTAAGTGGCCACTTGATGTACTACAACATTCCCCATTCCGCCCATCATTTGACAACCATATATGACACATTTTTGAAACTACTATATATATTGAACTCGTCTTCGTCGTTCCGCATTACAGAAAATTTCTATGCTGGTGACCTCTCTGTTGAGAAGATGGTTAAGCCTTTTTATTGCAATCATCTTTATTAGTGTAAGTAAGGCTCATCCGAACTTAATTACTTACTAGAAGACGCCTGAAGATGTCTCTCCAATTTTTTGTTTGCTTTATATTAAACCAGTAAATCTTTTTTAACAACATTTTGAATATCCCAATTGGGATATCAATAATATCTGATATCAGCCCAGCATAGGTATAATCCAGTAATTTGTCTACAAGTATTTGTATACATTAAAAATGTTGTTAAAATATATAATTTATTTAAAATCAATTTGAGATGATGACATTCTAAGAAATTCCAGTAGAATAAGTCACTGTGCATCATTACAGCTTTACTAATGACTCCACAGACACTTGATCTGTGCTTAGGATTTTATCACTTGAACATACGGCCGCGGCCCGACAGAGTTTCACAAAGTATCGTGAACTGAAACGATCTTCGTGCTACACCTCCAAGGCCACGTGGAAACAAAGCCAATATTTAAGTGAAACACCTGCCAAGACTCTTGAACAAAAACCCTATCCTTCATAAAATATACCCACACGTTTCGATTTTACGGAACTGTAAAAATACCATTTTAGCAGTATTGAAAAATATAAATGAAATGTTTTTATTTCGTATTTTTCATTGCATGATAGGTACTTAACTTGTTGCGTTGAATAAGTTTTCTTCTTCTTTATTCCATATTCGCTCCCTATGTGGAGCATATGGAATCCACAAACTGCCTCCAGGCCAAGCGATCGGCCGCCAGCTCCCGTGCATCCTCCCAAGTCAAGTCCATGTCCCGCAGCTCTGACGCAAACTGCAGACGAATTGTCAACAGTGGAAGTCGAGGACGCCGAGAACCTGATGCTTTCTAAAATAGGCTAGCATGGTTAAGGCTTTCGGGAGGCATATACTGGGAAACGCTAATACTATCATTTAAATATTGTTTATTTGAAATTGTTTTTTTTAAATTGAATATACCATATCTCGACTTGGGAAAGAGAGAGAAACTTTACTACAATACAAGTAGTAGAACACAATGTGTTCTATTACTTGTATTGTAGTAAAGTTTCTGACATTACAAGTAATAACAGTTTATTTGAAAATTTCATTCGTCTTGTCTCAATTTTAGAGACAATATAAAATTAGTCCTTTAATCTTTATCCTTACTTAGACGCCGAGAACCTGATGCCTTGTAAAATAGGCAAGCATGGTTAAGGCTCTCGGGAGGCATACGTAGTATATGGCCTAGCCAGCTGAAACGCTTGCGCCTTTGCCGGATGACAGTAGATACCAAGGGTTGCTGTGTCTGTAGCCTCACCTCTGTGTTCCTTACAAAGTCAAACCACCGCACAACTTAAATTCTTCTAAGACACCTATTCTCAAAACTCATAAGCTTTAGCACGTTAAAAAACAAAATGAATTAATTCTTCTTATTTATAAACGTTACTTTTTCACTAAAACACTTTAAAATACATCAGGCATCTGTCAAATATTTACTGCCTTTTTTTTCTAGTTCCCATTGGCGATATCTGCTTTTATTATTAAATCCTCAACTATTCAAGTTTACTTTATATTTGCAAACATCAATCAGCAACAAAGAATTCCTATCTTTAAAGCCAAGGACAAACCCTTATTAAATCTGTTAGAAAAATGGGGTTACAGAAAACAGATATAAAAAAATCTGAAAATACTGGCAGATACTGCACTTCGATGATGCTAACACTAGGCCAATCACGTCAAGAAAGATTGATAGGATCCGTTGCTTTCTTATCTAGAGTGAGAAAAAAAATAAAAAAAGATTTTCAGTCGACGGGATGTTCTCCCTTTCGGTCAGATTGGGGGGTGGGTTTCTCTGGCTAAGGGTTGAAGATATTTTAGGACTAGTACTTCACAAGTACTGAAGGTCTGATCCACGTAGTCACAGCGTTTGGGAACAAGAAATAGGGGCTCATTAAAGCGAAAAAGATACGCTGGGAAAAGTTAATGGTTCGAGTTTTTGTAAAAATCGGTCTTTGTTCTAATAAATAATTCCGATTATTTCAAATTAAAATTATTGTGACGTTAAAAAATTTAACTTATTCTACTTCTACTAATATCCCTCATACCTACTGATGCATAAGGCACTGCATTGGTACAATACATCAGGCATCTGTCAAATATTTACTGCCTTTTTTTTCTAGTTTATTTTATTTTGTGGTAACTGTTAAATTTGACAATTCATAGAAAAAATCTAATGCGATTTGACAACAATAATCAGTCAGCCAACTCCATAAAAATATTTTATTTTTTATTTTTTCCATGGTATCACGTATTTTGTTTATAAAATACTATATGTAGAATATATTAGCTCAAATCGGTAAAATCAACATCCAGGTATATGTTGGGATTTTAAAATATGATTCATAACAACACATAAAAACATATATATTGGAAAAAAGCTACCGGTTTGCCAGCTGAAAAAAATAAGGCATTTATATCATATTAGATTAATAATATTTCATTACGGACGAATGAATGAATGAATTAAATAATATACTCGTATATGAGTCATGTTATTTACGGAAACAAATTTTGTAACACATGGTCATGTTTTTCTCAAAACTAAAAGACAATACTTGTTGACTAGAATACCAAATACATCTACTGAAATTTGTTTCGTCTATGAATAAAGGGGAGAGTGATGCTTCCGCCTTATGTCGAACCCGCTGTTGTTGATAAAAATGAAAGTTTTCTTAATATTTTGAGGAAAAGTGCTTTTTCAGATCTTGGGTAGGTACATTTTTTATTGTTTTTACACAGAATGTCAAAGCAGTAAATATTCTCATTGAAAAGGCTTGCTTTTTATTAAAGCATTTTACTTTATATCCGGAGTGTATATTTTTGCTTTCCTTGTTTTATCTCACTAAATTTTCAAATTAACACGCTTCAATTATTTCAAATCATAAAACCAATAATTGCAATTTTTTATTACTTATAACTACCCTACGCCTACATAAATAACTAGGTATCTGTAAATTACTCATTTTTAAAGATTTCACAAAATCAGGTCCTTTTTCCGTAGGTTTTGTACGAGTTTACGACGAATTTTACAACCCCCGTAGTTGCTAGCAAATGGCTCAAAATGTGGATTTACTCCATTTGAGTTTCAGGTTCAATTCCCAGTGAGATCACAATAATAATTAAAAGAGTTACCCTTTTTTCAAGCTGGACGAACGGATAAGATTTTTTTTTAATAACGGTGTTATTGGGTGTTTTTATGTTCAATATGTCATTTAAGTTAACTTTTTTCACTTTCACGTTTGTTTGAAATCCTGAGTAAACCCACAATGCTAGAATTAACAAGTGAATTCCGCAATATTGTTCTGAACTATTATCCCTGATAAACTTTAGAATACCTAGACCTAATAGCAGACTAATTCTTCTCTTTTCTTTACTACCACAAAGATCGAATCTGGGTAAAAATGAAACAATTTATCGATTATGCACGTCATATATAATAAGGAGTTCGTTAGTATAGATTTATTTAATATATCTAAACAAGGTTTAAAAATAAAGTAACGTTGACGCTGGAGCAGGAGTAATTTAGATTTATTTGTATTCTGATTCCACAGAAATTATTTTCAAAATTTTTATATATATTATGTTTCTTTTTTTTAATTTTTATGGTTTATGTTCAAACATCTTGAAAATCCCCAATATTATTTTTTTAATATACTCCTATTCTCCTCATCCCTCTTTTCCATCCCTTTTTATTACTTAGGCACTATGTATATGTGTATATACTTAATTGTTATCATTCAAAAACCCGTTATTGGTCATGCAAGCAAATGTTCCAGATCTGATATTATTACACTT
>JAGVSP010005631.1:0-10665 GCA_022494985.1 Micrasema minimum
ATCTTCATCTCTGATAAGATATCAACAATTAATAAAACGGTGTCTCTCTATTTAGCTTAGGCTATGATGTTTTCTGCATAATCTATGCATCATATTTGTGTGAAAACATTACAAACAGACATAAATGATTTGATTTACACCTGTTATGGGTAAAAACTCAAACACAGAAATAAAAAAAGAGAATGTGGATACATTTCTCGTGATTTTCCATACCAATGTTTCCTGCCTATTTCCATTTTTGACAACTCATGACGAAAATTTTGATATACTTTACCCAATTTGCAAGTATTTATTTAGATTTTGTTGTTGCATGTAAAATATGATTTAATATGTAAAAAATACAAAAATGGTTCAATCGACTCCGGATTTTCCGGCTCTATCGTCTAAAATTAGACTGTGAATTTATACACGTCAATAACACTGAAAATAATACAAGTAATAAAACATTATTTTTATTGTTTTCTCAAAAAATGGTATTTGGAACATATGGGTCATATTTTAAGTGCAACGACGGTATACTTAAAATATCATTTTATTTAATTTTGTATCGTACATTTCAATTAGATATTTGGCAACGAAGACAGATTACAAGATGCATTGAACATATTACCCGAGACCCTGAAGACTTGTGATGAAGTGTACATGAGAGTAGAACAACTTTACACAGATTTTGATTTCCACGGTTTGCCCTAGTTAGTGAATTCTGTCGCTGTTCAAAATGTTCATTCATTTTTTATTCCTTGTAATGCCAATGCTGTGATAACCAAAACATTCTAAATAATCTTTGAAGTGCTTTCTTTGTATATAGCAGAGGCGATAACTAATGGTAGAAAAATAACCAAATTTTACTTTGTTAAATGTATTTTCTTCAAATTCAAGTTTGATTTCTGATCAAGTCAATATAAAATATTTATCAAACTATGATTATTCAAATAAATCGGGAATTCAAACCCGCAACCTCATGCATCGTAGCCCAACGCGCTAATCACTACATTTTCATTATTTTTTATTTCAATATATACATATGTACATCATCTAAAAACACAATACATGTCCTACTGAGTTGCCTACTGCAACTCGTCAGTAGGTGCATAAATACATGTTCAATTAAAAATAAAAGTATACAATACATACTCTTGCGCAAAAAAATGTTAAATACATATAAATAAAAATACAATTCTAAAGTCAATATAATACATCGCGCTCTAGCAACCAAGTTCTCACCACGCGTCTCTCTTTTAAGCTTGAAAAATTAATTATTTTTTTAATACTTGTTGGTAGCATGTTACAAATTTTTGGCATACTGTATTGAAGTGTTCTCTTACCATATTTGCTATTTTATTTAGGGAGAACTAATCCTTCCGCACTTGTAAAACGTGTATTGTAAACATGCACGGTCTGTGTTTATACTCAGAGAGAGATGCGTGCTGAGATATTAACTTGGACCATAATAACGCCTTAACAGATAAAAAATTACGAGGCGAATGCGGTTAATATAATATATAATTGATAATTATGTGTATGCAATTATTAAAATGTTTTCGGTGGCTCCTTCTAAAATTTTAAGATAAAAATTGTAATGTTTCTACAGTAACATAAAATAACGTCATTTTTAAAAATGGTGATCGTTTATCGATGAGAAGCATTATGATTTTGTCAGTAAATGCATTAATGCGTAGCTGTCGGATACTTTCTTAAAACAGCTGAACCATACCTACTTACCTTAGCTTAAGACTTAGTTAAGTATTTAGTTTTACTTTTAAATGAAAATACTGTTAAATCGTAGGTATTATACATATATTTACATTATAATGATCAAAGTGTTAACCAACTACTATTTTATTTTACTGTAAGTACACTAAAAATATATCACACCATGAATACAGAACTGCACTAACTCAATAAGTCAACTTCTGGGCAGAAATGTGATTATGATTTCGGTGTTGTTTAATTTAAACAGATTTTAAAAAAAATTCAATATCGGTACATAGGAAAAAGATAGAAACACATTTCTTAGACAGAAATATAGTGGTTGGTGTGAGCTATAATGTGGTATTCTCAGTTAATTTTTGACAAATTAGGACTTAGTGCGGTATACATAGTATTCATGGTGCGATGTGTAATAAGCTTGTAAAATTAAATTAATTAAAATTCTAACATTTTACAAGTAAATAAAGTTGTTTCTTTACAACCTCATTATGTGCGTATTTACGCAATGATAAATATTTGTGCATGTTGCATTTTAAACATATTTATGTTCGTAAAATATTATTTGAAAGTGTTAAAAAAAATTATTTGCACTCTTACTTAATAACTACATTTTATGCTAATTTTATTGCAATTTTATCAACAGTATAAAATAAAATGCAGTGCAGATAAGATAATAGTGGATTTATAACAAAATATCTTGTATTTAATATTTTTACATGTGACAAGAGATATATCGATAGATAAGAATATAATTTATCTATAAATACCTGAGTCAAGTTCACGGTTCCTGGATTATAATAAATTGGTTTTGAAAATAATAAATCTTAACAGTTATATTGATGTTTTTAATCTATGATGATGATGACGATTTCAACTATTATTTTGAAAGAATGCGCTGAAGAAATGCTAATTAAATTTTCTTTCAAAATAGAGAAAAATTGCCCCCTCTAAAATTCTATGCTTGTAGTGAGATCTTTGCTGTACCTAATGGAACAACAATTGGGTGAAAATAATAGACGATAATGCATAGAAAAAAGAAAAAAAAAATTGTATTCGTCGTAATAGAAATGAAAAAGTATTAAATTGTTTTTTTTTTTACTGCAAACAGTATTTTATTTAGTTTTACTTTAATCAGTCTTACGCTTCAGATACCTAAATGTACCCTTACTTTAAAAAATATAATCCAGAACCTTGTGCATGGTAGCTTAGTTTTTTTAACTTCTGTACTACAAAACCATTATTAGTAATTTATTGAAAGAAAAATATTTATTTTTGTACATAAAAAATGCCTGTTTTGTCTTGTAAAACTTTTTTTTCCTGATATTACCAATCAAGTGCATGCACTGATATTAATAATTATGCAAAATATTAAGAATATTATCAAATATATTACATCATAATATTATATGTGAGCTTTATGTATTTAAAGTGCTTTCGTATGTATTTGTGAACATGGTAGATTTCCTATTACAGTAAAAATATTGTATTCTTGTATCTTTAAAATACACATATGTATATTTTTTACAAAAAATACGTTATTTATTAGCATAACAATATCTAGCCAAGTTCATGAAGTATCAAAAGTTACAAAATTAACTTTTAATTAATACTCTTTTGGTGATGATTATCGCCATTATCAGGGATTGCTAATTAGTAATTAGAAATAATAATATTAAAATTCTATTTGAACTATGAACTATCCACAGTTTCAAACTATTTTTTGTAAGGTGCATTGAGGTTAATCCAGATGCAGGAGAATAACAATCAGCTCAATATAGAGAGCTGTATAGAACTCTGGTTATATTTTTATTAAATTGAGTTGTTCGTTCTTTCCTCGCATCCGGATTTACCCCAACGCACCCTATTGCTAGCTCAAATTATTGTGAAATGATTAGTCCATTTTTCGTAGTTTTACCTCAATTGTGAAATATGAAGGACTTGATATTGGATTATGAGCATTACAAGATTATGACTGATGCGTTTAGGAAGAATCATGGTGGTGTTCACACTTACTAAAATCCTATACTGAATGTAGCCAAGCACAGACACAAGCTTCTTCCCAAATGTGCCAGAGTACATTGATTGCATTCCAAAAGTATTGTCTCTACTCTTTAAACTCTTGTAATCTTTTTAAAAACGGCCATCTTGCTGTCACTCTCTGTGTGGCTCATCACAAACAAACCATAAGTAATCGTTTTTTCTCAGTATGTATGCGAGATGATTTTGATGAGAATAAATACTTGCCTCATTGTTACCTAATATTTATCCAGTTTCCTAAGAATCCATGTAGAAAACCTGCCAGAAATTTGCTCAAATATACGACATAAAAGCACCCAAGTGGTGCCGTCAATTACTCACATTCTGTGCATTGTAAAATGTAAATTTTATACCACCTATCTTCCATAGCTATACTACTATTAAGATTACTAATCCATATTTTAAGAATAATTGTACCCTCACCACGATCCTGCTGATCAAGATTCACTGCACTTGGTGTATCAATGCAGCGCCCTATGCACCATTGGGTGCGGATAAGGGAGAGTAGTAGTAGTAGTATATCCTCACCTAAACGAGTATAAAATTGTATGCTTACAACAAAGACATAGAATCTTGCTTAAACTATTTGTATCACAAAGTTTATAAAGAATATTCTATGTTTTTTTTCTTCTGTTTTCATATAGAAAATCTTTTGGTCCCATGAAGAATAAAGAATAAAAAACGAGAAAAGGTCAAACGATTTCTTGTTCCAAACATTGTTATAAGGATTGAGTATTTTTCGATAATCTGTTAGTATGTAAAATTAATGTTATTTCAACAGCAAATTAGGAAATATTAGATGAACAAAACATAACACTATTTTCTTGAAAACATAAGTCTCTATTTAAAGTTTTTTGAGGGACCAAAAATAAACTTTGCTCGAGTAAAATTTTATTTTTAAGTACCTACCTAAAGGCATTATTAAAAGTACGCACATGGTGAAATACTGCAAATATTTTTGAGGCAATTCCTAACAATAATAATTATTATTATTATTGGTTGCATCACATAATACTTGCACATACCATATTATTAACATATTTTTTTTATAATTTATGTGAATGTATTGAAAATAAATCATTCGAAGTAATGTTATTTTTGTGTCCATCATTAATCATAATATGGCATTGAAGAGCTGAAGATGCATAGTCAGTTGCTATTAACTTTGAAAAAAAAAATTTGTTTACAACATTATGTAAAATTTTAATAAAATACCAAATTTTTTATTTTTCGAAAATGGCTTCAAACTCAAAATATTTACTTTGAATCCAAATCCACTGAAACCGTTACAGTGAATTTTTCTTAGGTCTCATTAGTTTTGTCAATTTTTATATAGCAGATTGCTCGTATCCTAAAATAAAACAAAAATAATTAAAACCATGATTTTTCCATAGTTGCAAATTGTAAATTGCGAGTTTGATTCACCATATTTTTAATTAGGGATAAATAGAGCTTGTTTTCTTGTAAGTCAAAATCGAGAGTTTTGGCAACACATGTACAATCTATTTTGTGAAAAGATTTAGGTCTTGGAGATATATTTTCCAATCTGTGTTCTGCTTTTTGAGGCTCATATTGTTATTAAGACAATACTTTTATATAGGTGTTTTATAAGATTTGTGTTTAAAATTAATATGCTGAATAAATATTTACATAAAAAAATATGTTTTTCATTCTTGCGCTTCATATGGCTCCTACTTGGCCACCATCAAATTTGAGAAATGCTCATCCAATAGAGAAAGATGGCTAGAGGAGGCTCTACTGATATCTAAACATGGAATAATTTATTTATCTTACATTTTTAGAAATAAAACAATATGCTATGTGGCAAAACAGTTTTTAATAACAAAATAAACAATTTGTTACAACATAATAAACAGTTTGTTAAAACAAAACAAAAAATTACACAACGGTTTAATTAAGTTCAATGTCAAATTTATTGATAGATCAAATTTTATACAGCACAAATTGATGATGGTAAACTAGTTGATTCCTTCCATAATTGAGAGTGACATAGTATTGGTCAGACATGCTTTATACCAATAAAACGATAACTAGTGTGAATACTGCCATAGAAATTGAAGTTCCTACTTCTCCTGAACATAGCGAAAATTAACTAAGGAAAAAGGTAATTGCAAATGAGCGGATACTGGATGTTTGTTTCACTCTCGTCAGATTTATGTTTTATTTCTCTGTAATAGTTGGCAGAGAACCCCGTCATTGAATGTACATTTTACAGAGTAGATGCACCGCAGACTTGAGGCATTTTCGAACGGTTTATCGCCAACGGGGCATTGCGATTTGCATGAAATTCAATAGTTGTGCAAATACAAGGTGGGCACTTTTGTCAAAAAGCCGTTGCAAAACGCTTAAAACGTGGGGAGTTGAATTGAGTGATTTATGAAATTAGATCATTAAATTTTAATAAATTATAATTAGAATAAAAGTGTTTTCTGGATATAAAAAAACACTTTATTGTTGCACTGCTAGAAAATAGCTTAAGTTTACAGTAAAATCTATTGTAATGTATTGAATTTTTCCTCACTCTAAAAACAAAAGAAAGTATTTACAAATAGCCAAAGAATTGGCAAATTCTTGGCAAAAAAAAGATTTGAATGTAAAAAAATCCGTATGTAAAACTAATTTTAGAAGAAAATTGAACACAGAGCAATTCACACCGTGAATACTATACTGCACTGAGTCTTAATTGGTCAAAAATTAACTGAGAATACCACATAATAGCTCACATCGACCACCACATTTCTGTCCAAGAAGCATGTTTCTATCAGAAGATAAATGTAAAATTTAAAAAAATTCAAATTTCTATAAAACAACTGAAATAAAATCAGTTTTTTGCGATTTCCCAAAAGTAGACTTTTTTGAGTTAGTGCAGTATAGAATTCATGGTGCGAACTAGGTGTAATTTAAAAATAAAAAATATATATACCTACTCCCGTCTAGGGATAAATCCAGATTTGTGTACAAGTATTTGAACACGACCCAAAAATGTTGTAAAAATAAACACTTTGAATATTAAATACGTAAATAAAGTCTAATGATTTTAGGAAAATCAAGCTTTTTTTAACATAAGTTGTTTTTGAATTATCAGCCAAATGACTTTTTCGTACATAGAATCAACAAAAAAAAACCTATAACACTACAATTCTCACTAGGTATATATTTCTAAATGATTTGACTACAGTATAATATTTATGTTCCCTTAAAAGATACTTGAAGCTTTTATAATGGTTTTTAATTCAGTCAATTTCTAAAAATTACACCCTATCCCGATAGCAACAATTCAGAGATCTAAAGCTAATTTTTAAGGTGCCAAATTCAATATTAAATCTATTTTTGTAGTACCAACTTTACGGTTTTTCATTATAAATATAAAACTAAGTTTAACATTGTTTTAATGGAGAGCTTTCCCCAAAATTTATAAAAATGAAGAAATTATAATTTTCTGAGTAATTTAATATAAGTAATACATCCAAATATTGACTTATTTAATGCATTTTTAAATAAATGTCTGCAGTATTTTTTTACAATAGTTTATGCTGTTTTTTGTAAAATATATTGTCTTTGTGTTTGTTGCTCGATTACAATGCCATTGTACAAAAATAGGCAAAAAAATAAGACAGGAAATATCAATAAGCTGTTGATACCATATTATTTTCAAAAATGGACTGTTCATAAATTGTTTCTACAAAATATTAAGGAGAGGGGGGGGGGTGGAGTTTCAAGAAGTTCGATAATTGTTTGTGGATCAAACAGATTTCTATTTCAAACACATTGTTTTAGGCAATTTATATAAGTAGTTGTAGCGAAACTTACGAAATAAATTTTTGTACACAATATTTTTACAGTTTTTGTCAGAAAAATAAGTGAAGGGAGTTGAAAAACATACTAAAAACTGTTCCCATAGGTTTTATGAATGGCCCTCAATGTTTTTTTTATTGCTTTAGAAATTACAATGTCTTGATCAAAAAAATTTAAATAGTGTTATGTATCAAATATGAAAATATATTCGATTTCCTTCAAGAAAATAAATAACAGTTTATTCATCCCTAAATATTTTCATCTTAGATCAATTTGATAACCTATAATTACGTTTCAAATAAACTAGTCACAAATTAGACAGTAAAAGGGGCAATTATTGAAATTTTTTTAGGGAAATCAATATTTTTTCTTTTACACTGAAGAAGTCCACAGTTTTATTTATATTCAGGAACAGTAGAGTAAAAAGAAAATTGAGAAAAGTGTTATAAACTTATCGTACTAATTCAGTGCCCTTGGGTGCGAAAGGGAAAGTAGTAGTTATAAAACAAAACTAACTCAATGATTATAAATTACTATATTATAAAAAGTCAAAGTACTGTACATATAATTACAGCGTTTTCAACATCAAAATAATATTTTTGTAAACCTTAAATTTTAAGTTTGGTAGATAACTTTGTGGCATTCAAATGCTAGAAATAAAATTGTAAGCTAATTAGTAATTATTCCATGCAAAGTTTTTCAATAAATATACAAAAGGTAGCTGACTTCAACTGACCAAAACAATATTCCTAAGTCAGAGAGGATTATGAAAATTACTAAATCGTGACACGAGTCAAAAACACCGTAGATTTTGAAATATGTACAAACTTATGTCTTTGATATACATAAGTGCTATAAAAACTTGAAATATAAACACAAAATCCAATCTATACTGGTCACAGTGACATCAAGAGCTTGCTTAGCTCTGATATCACAATAAATGGAATATGAACATATGGTCGGTGTGAACAAAATAAATAGTATAAATTTATAATCGGGCGAGTACAAAAATATTGTCTCTAGTTTTGCAGAAAATGTGTCTCAAAGTGAAAAATACAGACAACTTTCTTATAGGAAAAATGCTTACATAATATGTAACCCATTTTGCTTACCTTAAAAACGATGCGTTGTCATGTGATCCGCAGCCATTTCTCCATACAATCATAGTCCTCGATTTTCCCCCTGTGGAATTTAGAACTAGAGAAATGATTTTTTCACACGTCGTAGAATATCAGTGCATATCGGCAGTTTGCTTGATAATTTCAAACAACTATTACTACTACCCTAGCACAAATTTTAGTCTAGTAAGTCGGGACATGGAAACCAAAACCTGGATTTCACCCGTGACAAGTTTGCATTAATTTAGGATTGATTAGTTCCTTCCAAACTTCTCGTCTTAAACGCCAAAAAGAAAATTTAATAAAATAGTGTCTTGGAGTTAGATGTAGGTACTTCAAAAGGTTTTATGGTCAGCGGCTATCTTAACACATGCTACAGATTTGATTATTTTCAGACCCATTTACATTTCCTGTTGAATAAATATCTTTATTTGACTTAGAAAGTAAAATTGAAGATTTTAAAACTAAAATTAGACCTACATATTTATGTACAATTTTACACAGTTACTCATATTTATATTGCCTCAGGTAAAGAATATTCATAATTCAAGCAAATTAGGTAATTTTCTAATTTTGGCGGACATTCATTATTTTGAGATTTTTGTACATATTAAATATTGCATTTTGATTTTATTTATAGCTTAAAGCCTCCTAGAGGCAAACATGGTTATAAAATTAGAATAAAATATTTTCAAATTAGTACAAGATGAAAATATTATGGAACTTACTTGATATCTTCAAAAGACTATGTAATTTTTTGGATTTTACATCAAAACAATGTACATTACAATATTAATAACAAAAAAATAATATTGTATAAAAAAATTCAAATAAATCTAATTCAACATAATATAATGTAATAGGTATGTATATATTATGTCTAAAATCATATACAGTTGCAATAAATGCTTTAAATTTAAATTTGCAGTTTTAGCATGCAATATTAGGTACATCAAAATATTTCAGTTAGAAAAATTGTACTATTAAGTCAGCATTCTTTTTACAACACATAAATATAATATAAGTAAAAAGTAGAAGCAAAATGATCTGATTTTAAAAATAAGATGGATTCAGATCAACAATGTAAAAATGGTATGGATACATACATTCAAATCCTACAGCCATTTTCGTACCAAAATAATGATTTTATTTTACATATTTGTATAATTATATTTATTATTATTTACAACTATGCATTACAGTCTTAAAAAATATTAAAATTTAAAATTTTTATATTATACGAGAATGTAAGATGAAGATTCTAATAACGTTGAGTGTCGCCATATTAAATAAAAAATTCCAATGACATTTTGTCTAATAATAAATGCCAAATTCAATCCTCATTGCATTTTTGGAAATGCTAAAAGTGTGTGGATTTTCATGGACAGCTAAGAAACAAAAATATATTTTTTAAAATAAAATAGAATTAGGTTTAAACAGCGTCCTTCTATTTCACTGTGCAAAATACACAATTGTGTTGCGCAGATTCACTGCACTTGGTGTATCAATGCATTAACTACCCCATGCAAACATTGGAACGGATAAGGGAAGGTAGCAGTGATAATAGTGAATTGGAATGGATGTTACATAGGAATAAGAAAAAGGCTTATTTTACTATAATAACGATTAAAAATGTATTAATTATAACTGCTTTAAAACCAATGTAGGTAGATAGCAGCTTCGAAATAGGAATTTAGTATTCATCAATAATGAATGAATAAAGTATTTCGTCAAAATATTACGCAGATGAAATAAAAACGCTCACAATGAAATAAATGTTTGCGTTGGAACTTCGAAGAAACCAATGATTTTAAAACATAAATTCCATAAACAACAATCAGAATTTTTGTAACATAAGCATTCCTACAAAAAGTAATTTTAAATTATTTAATTATATCTTTCCTTTACATCGAGTCAATTTTACAAAAAGCGATTCACTTTGGGCCCGAAATAACATTCAAGAAAGGCCCTTTTTGTTTTTTAA
>JAGVSP010005632.1:0-10006 GCA_022494985.1 Micrasema minimum
GTCTTCTATAGTTCTGGCGTGCGGAACCTTTTGATCGGGCCTGTGTATGAATTTAAGAATAATAGGTACCTACCTAATTACCAAAAATCGTTAATAAAATAAAAATATTTGGTAGAAGAAAATGTATGTTTTCACTCAAAATATTTATGAAGTTTGAACTTCGTAAAAGAAAATTTTACCTGTGGCACTTTTATAGATTTTTAGTAAGCAAAATAACCTTATTCAGTGATTACGTTTTTACAAAAACATCAAAGTATAATATTTATATTCTTCTGTCTTTATTTCGTTTTTTTTTTCATGAGATTTTCATGAGAAAATGAGCATGTTTTAATGTGGAAACTTAAGCATGGTATGTTTTGATATTATAAGTAGGTATGGCTCGCAATTCGAAGAAAACATGCCTAAAAAGGTTGCCCAAGCCTATTTTATACACTAAAGAATAAAGACCGATTTTTCACTTTTCAAATTATCAGAATGTCTCAATTAGATAAAGAAAAATGCTCCTTAGGCTTGTAAAAAAAATAACAACACAGTTTACGTTTAAAATTGATTCCATTTTTCATGTTAAATTTTACCTTCCCCTGGTCTTCCAACTGTGCTGCCATCTGGGCCCGCACGGGTCCCTCCAAGTGGGGGGCTCCTGCCCGACACAGGTCGAGGGCGCGCCCCCAGCGCCCCCCTCGCGCGGCCCAGCGCACCCCCGCCTCTAGAGCCCCCCGGGCGCTCAGGATGCGAGCCGCAGCCACCGAGTCCTCCATTGAGTTGGACCACGCTACCACAACCTAGATAAATACATAGAAAATGTTCAGTCACATATATCTGGCTCCGAGAATTTATAATTGTATCCCACCTAAAAATAAATTAGAGAAGGATAAAAGTAAATTTTTTTTATTTGCGAAAAATAGGCTAAATGAGATGGGCCCAGAAAAGTGTCTTGAGACTTGAGATAGTGACCCTACCCAAATAGACATTATTAACTATTAGTATAAATATTTACTACCTACGAGAAAAAAAAAGGTATTGTTAATGAGTAGCTCAGCACAGGACTTGCCCAGTGAGGTATTTCATCAATTTAAAAAAAAAGTTAAGTAAACATGTAAATTATTTTTTTTAACAAAACAAAAAATAAATGCAAACTTAATAATGAACGCAGTATTTTGGTAAAAATTTACGATATTTGTATACCTGCTCTTGAACTTGTGGTGGTGCATATTGCTGGGCGATTCTGTAAGCTTCTTCCCATTGATCAACAGCTCTGTACATTTGTATTGCACCTTTCCAGTCATCTAATAATCAAGAATAACATTCCATTTCATCAATAGACAATAGGTACTAGGTACCCGTGACTTATTCTATTGTAATATATTGTTTTCAATGCAACTTAAATTTACTACATGTACCAAACAATTTTTCAAAATCTAAGGTGAGAAAAGGCATTAGTCTTGTAAACCAAACTTTTCTGTGAATGCAGAAAAATAAAATGAAGAATCACAAACCCTCCCCAGGCGCAGCAGCGCGGCGTGGCGCCCCGCCTCTTCAACTTCTGTATGTAATAATATATGTTGCACTAACCAGCCTGTATGTAAGTAGCTCGGATTGCACCGGAGGCCTCACATGATTGCTGCGAGGCGCCCGGAAGGCCTGCAGCGGCTGTAGCGCCACACGAGGCGCAGCGCGCGCGCCCCAGCTCTACCAGCAGCTGCTGCGCCACGCGCGCCGCGCGGCCGCCAGCAGCTGCGGCTTGTGCGCCGCCACCAGGCGCAGCAGCGCGGCGTGGCGCCCCGCCTCTACACTTATGTATGTAATAATATGTTGCACTAACCAGCCTGTATGTAGTATTGCTCGGCCTGCTTGAGGCGCCGGAGGCCTGCAGCTGCTGCGCCACGCGGCGCCGCGCGGCCGCCAGCAGCTGCGGCTTGTGCGCCGCCACCAGGCGCAGCAGCGCGGCGTGGCGCCCCGCCTCGGCGTGGCGCCCCGCCTTACACTTATGTATGTAATAATATGTTGCACTAACCAGCCTGTATGTAGTATTGCTCGGCCTGCTTGAGGCGCCCGGAGGCCTGCAGCTGCTGCGCCACGCGGCGCCGCGCGGCCGCCAGCAGCTGCGGCTTGTGCGCCGCCACCAGGCGCAGCAGCGCGGCGTGGCGCCCCGCCTCTACACTTATGTATGTAATAATATGTTGCACTAACCAGCCTGTATGTAGTATTGCTCGGCCTGCTTGAGGCGCCCGGAGGCCTGCAGCTGCTGCGCCACGCGGCGCCGCGCGGCCGCCAGCAGCTGCGGCTTGTGCGCCGCCACCAGGCGCAGCAGCGCGGCGTGGCGCCCCGCCTCTACACTTATGTATGTAATAATATGTTGCACTAACCAGCCTGTATGTAGTATTGCTCGGCCTGCTTGAGGCGCCCGGAGGCCTGCAGCTGCTGCGCCACGCGGCGCCGCGCGGCCGCCAGCAGCTGCGGCTTGTGCGCCGCCACCAGGCGCAGCAGCGCGGCGTGGCGCCCCGCCTCTACACTTATGTATGTAATAATATGTTGCACTAACCAGCCTGTATGTAGTATTGCTCGGCCTGCTTGAGGCGCCCGGAGGCCTGCAGCTGCTGCTGCCACGCGGCGCCGCGCGGCCGCCAGCAGCTGCGGCTTGTGCGCCGCCACCAGGCGCAGCAGCGCGGCGTGGCGCCCCGCCTCTACACTTATGTATGTAATAATATGTTGCACTAACCAGCCTGTATGTAGTATTGCTCGGCCTGCTTGAGGCGCCCGGAGGCCTGCAGCTGCTGCGCCACGCGGCGCCGCGCGGCCGCCAGCAGCTGCGGCTTGTGCGCCGCCACCAGGCGCAGCAGCGCGGCGTGGCGCCCCGCCTCTACACTTATGTATGTAATAATATGTTGCACTAACCAGCCTGTATGTAGTATTGCTCGGCCTGCTTGAGGCGCCCGGAGGCCTGCAGCTGCTGCGCCACGCGGGCGCCGCGCGGCCGCCAGCAGCTGCGGCTTGTGCGCCGCCACCAGGCGCAGCAGCGCGGCGTGGCGCCCCGCCTCTACACTTATGTATGTAATAATATGTTGCACTAACCAGCCTGTATGTAGTATTGCTCGGCCTGCTTGAGGCGCCCGGAGGCCTGCAGCTGCTGCGCCACGCGGCGCCGCGCGGCCGCCAGCAGCTGCGGCTTGTGCGCCGCCACCAGGCGCAGCAGCGCGGCGTGGCGCCCCGCCTCTACACTTATGTATGTAATAATATGTTGCACTAACCAGCCTGTATGTAGTATTGCTCGGCCTGCTTGAGGCGCCCGGAGGCCTGCAGCTGCTGCGCCACGCGGCGCCGCGCGGCCGCCAGCAGCTGCGGCTTGTGCGCCGCCACCAGGCGCAGCAGCGCGGCGTGGCGCCCCGCCTCTACACTTATGTATGTAATAATATGTTGCACTAACCAGCCTGTATGTAGTATTGCTCGGCCTGCTTGAGGCGCCCGGAGGCCTGCAGCTGCTGCGCCACGCGGCGCCGCGCGGCCGCCAGCAGCTGCGGCTTGTGCGCCGCCACCAGGCGCAGCAGCGCGGCGTGGCGCCCCGCCTCTACACTTATGTATGTAATAATATGTTGCACTAACCAGCCTGTATGTAGTATTGCTCGGCCTGCTTGAGGCGCCCGGAGGCCTGCAGCTGCTGCGCCACGCGGCGCCGCGCGGCCGCCAGCAGCTGCGGCTTGTGCGCCGCCACCAGGCGCAGCAGCGCGGCGTGGCGCCCCGCCTCTACACTTATGTATGTAATAATATGTTGCACTAACCAGCCTGTATGTAGTATTGCTCGGCCTGCTTGAGGCGCCCGGAGGCCTGCAGCTGCTGCGCCACGCGGCGCCGCGCGGCCGCCAGCAGCTGCGGCTTGTGCGCCGCCACCAGGCGCAGCAGCGCGGCGTGGCGCCCCGCCTCTACACTTATGTATGTAATAATATGTTGCACTAACCAGCCTGTATGTAGTATTGCTCGGCCTGCTTGAGGCGCCCGGAGGCCTGCAGCTGCTGCGCCACGCGGCGCCGCGCGGCCGCCAGCAGCTGCGGCTTGTGCGCCGCCACCAGGCGCAGCAGCGCGGCGTGGCGCCCCGCCTCTACACTTATGTATGTAATAATATGTTGCACTAACCAGCCTGTATGTAGTATTGCTCGGCTGCTTGAGGCGCCCGGAGGCCTGCAGCTGCTGCGCCACGCGGCGCCGCGCGGCCGCCAGCAGCTGCGGCTTGTGCGCCGCCACCAGGCGCAGCAGCGCGGCGTGGCGCCCCGCCTCTACACTTATGTATGTAATAATATGTTGCACTAACCAGCCTGTATGTAGTGTATTGCTCGGCCTGCTTGAGGCGCCCGGAGGCCTGCAGCTGCTGCGCCACGCGGCGCCGCGCGGCCGCCAGCAGCTGCGGCTTGTGCGCCGCCACCAGGCGCAGCAGCGCGGCGTGGCGCCCCGCCTCTACACTTATGTATGTAATAATATGTTGCACTAACCAGCCTGTATATGTAGTATTGCTCGGCCTGCTTGAGGCGCCCGGAGGCCTGCAGCTGCTGCGCCACGCGGCGCCGCGCGGGCCGCCAGCAGCTGCGGCTTGTGCGCCGCCACCAGGCGCAGCAGCGCGGCGTGGCGCCCCGCCTCTACACTTATGTATGTAATAATATGTTGCACTAACCAGCCTGTATGTAGTATTGCTCGGCCTGCTTGAGGCGCCCGGAGGCCTGCAGCTGCTGCGCCACGCGGCGCCGCGCGGCCGCCAGCAGCTGCGGCTTGTGCGCCGCCACCAGGCGCAGCAGCGCGGCGTGGCGCCCCGCCTCTACACTTATGTATGTAATAATATGTTGCACTAACCAGCCTGTATGTAGTATTGCTCGGCCTGCTTGAGGCGCCCGGAGGCCTGCAGCTGCTGCGCCACGCGGCGCCGCGCGGCCGCCAGCAGCTGCGGCTTGTGCGCCGCCACCAGGCGCAGCAGCGCGGCGTGGCGCCCCGCCTCTACACTTATGTATGTAAATAATATGTTGCACTAACCAGCCTGTATGTAGTATTGCTCGGCCTGCTTGAGGCGCCCGGAGGCCTGCAGCTGCTGCGCCACGCGGCGCCGCGCGGGCGCCAGCAGCTGCGGCTTGTGCGCCGCCACCAGGCGCAGCAGCGCGGCGTGGCGCCCCGCCTCTACACTTATGTATGTAATAATATGTTGCACTAACCAGCCTGTATGTAGTAGTATTGCTCGGCCTGCTTGAGGCGCCCGGAGGCCTGCAGCTGCTGCGCCACGCGGCGCCGCGCGGCCGCCAGCAGCTGCGGCTTGTGCGCCGCCACCAGGCGCAGCAGCGCGGCGTGGCGCCCCGCCTCTACACTTATGTATGTAATAATATGTTGCACTAACCAGCCTGTATGTAGTATTGCTCGGCCTGCTTGAGGCGCCCGGAGGCCTGCAGCTGCTGCGCCACGCGGCGCCGCGCGGCCGCCAGCAGCTGCGGCTTGTGCGCCGCCACCAGGCGCAGCAGCGCGGCGTGGCGCCCCGCCTCTACACTTATGTATGTAATAATATGTTGCACTAACCAGCCTGTATGTAGTATTGCTCGGCCTGCTTGAGGCGCCCGGAGGCCTGCAGCTGCTGCGCCACGCGGCGCCGCGCGGCCGCGCCAGCAGCTGCGGCTTGTGCGCCGCCACCAGGCGCAGCAGCGCGGCGTGGCGCCCCGCCTCTACACTTATGTATGTAATAATATGTTGCACTAACCAGCCTGTATGTAGTATTGCTCGGCCTGCTTGAGGCGCCCGGAGGCCTGCAGCTGCTGCGCCACGCGGCGCCGCGCGGCCGCCAGCAGCTGCGGCTTGTGCGCCGCCACCAGGCGCAGCAGCGCGGCGTGGCGCCCCGCCTCTACACTTATGTATGTAATAATATGTTGCACTAACCAGCCTGTATGTAGTATTGCTCGGCCTGCTTGAGGCGCCCGGAGGCCTGCAGCTGCTGCGCCACGCGGCGCCGCGCGGCCGCCAGCAGCTGCGGCTTGTGCGCCGCCACCAGGCGCAGCAGCGCGGCGTGGCGCCCCGCCTCTACACTTATGTATGTAATAATATGTTGCACTAACCAGCCTGTATGTAGTATTGCTCGGCCTGCTTGAGGCGCCCGGAGGCCTGCAGCTGCTGCGCCACGCGGCGCCGCGCGGCCGCCAGCAGCTGCGGCTTGTGCGCCGCCACCAGGCGCAGCAGCGCGGCGTGGCGCCCCGCCTCTACACTTATGTATGTAATAATATGTTGCACTAACCAGCCTGTATGTAGTATTGCTCGGCCTGCTTGAGGCGCCCGGAGGCCTGCAGCTGCTGCGCCACGCGGCGCCGCGCGGCCGCCAGCAGCTGCGGCTTGTGCGCCGCCACCAGGCGCAGCAGCGCGGCGTGGCGCCCCGCCTCTACACTTATGTATGTAATAATATGTTGCACTAACCAGCCTGTATGTAGTATTGCTCGGCCTGCTTGAGGCGCCCGGAGGCCTGCAGCTGCTGCGCCACGCGGCGCCGCGCGGCCGCCAGCAGCTGCGGCTTGTGCGCCGCCACCAGGCGCAGCAGCGCGGCGTGGCGCCCCGCCTCTACACTTATGTATGTAATAATATGTTGCACTAACCAGCCTGTATGTAGTAGTATTGCTCGGCCTGCTTGAGGCGCCCGGAGGCCTGCAGCTGCTGCGCCACGCGGCGCCGCGCGGCCGCCAGCAGCTGCGGCTTGTGCGCCGCCACCAGGCGCAGCAGCGCGGCGTGGCGCCCCGCCTCTACACTTATGTATGTAATAATATGTTGCACTAACCAGCCTGTATGTAGTATTGCTCGGCCTGCTTGAGGCGCCCGGAGGCCTGCAGCTGCTGCGCCACGCGGCGCCGCGCGGGCGCCAGCAGCTGCGGCTTGTGCGCCGCCACCAGGCGCAGCAGCGCGGCGTGGCGCCTCGCCTCTACACTTATGTATGTAATAATATGTTGCACTAACCAGCCTGTATGTAGTATTGCTCGGCCTGCTTGAGGCGCCCGAGGCCTGCAGCTGCTGCGCCACGCGGCGCCGCGCGGGCGCCAGCAGCAGCTGCGGCTTGTGCGCCGCCACCAGGCGCAGCAGCGCGGCGTGGCGCCCCGCCTCTACACTTATGTATGTAATAATATGTTGCACTAACCAGCCTGTATGTAGTATTGCTCGGCCTGCTTGAGGCGCCCGGAGGCCTGCAGCTGCTGCGCCACGCGGCGCCGCGCGGCCGCCAGCAGCTGCGGCTTGTGCGCCGCCACCAGGCGCAGCAGCGCGGCGTGGCGCCCCCGCCTCTACACTTATGTATGTAATAATATGTTGCACTAACAGCCTGTATGTAGTATTGCTCGGCCTGCTTGAGGCGCCCGGAGGCCTGCAGCTGCTGCGCCACGCGGCGCCGCGCGGCCGCCAGCAGCTGCGGCTTGTGCGCCGCCACCAGGCGCAGCAGCGCGGCGTGGCGCCCCGCCTCTACACTTATGTATGTAATAATATGTTGCACTAACCAGCCTGTATGTAGTATTGCTCGGCCTGCTTGAGGCGCCCGGAGGCCTGCAGCTGCTGCGCCACGCGGCGCCGCGCGGCCGCCAGCAGCTGCGGCTTGTGCGCCGCCACCAGGCGCAGCAGCGCGGCGTGGCGCCCCGCCTCTACACTTATGTATGTAATAATATGTTGCACTAACCAGCCTGTATGTAGTATTGCTCGGCCTGCTTGAGGCGCCCGGAGGCCTGCAGCTGCTGCGCCACGCGGCGCCGCGCGGCCGCCAGCAGCTGCGGCTTGTGCGCCGCCACCAGGCGCAGCAGCGCGGCGTGGCGCCCCGCCTCTACACTTATGTATGTAATAATATGTTGCACTAACCAGCCTGTATGTAGTATTGCTCGGCCTGCTTGAGGCGCCCGGAGGCCTGCAGCTGCTGCGCCACGCGGCGCCGCGCGGCCGCCAGCAGCTGCGGCTTGTGCGCCGCCACCAGGCGCAGCAGCGCGGCGTGGCGCCCCGCCTCTACACTTATGTATGTAATAATATGTTGCACTAACCAGCCTGTATGTAGTATTGCTCGGCCTGCTTGAGGCGCCCGGAGGCCTGCAGCTGCTGCGCCACGCGGCGCCGCGCGGCCGCCAGCAGCTGCGGCTTGTGCGCCGCCACCAGGCGCAGCAGCGCGGCGTGGCGCCCCGCCTCTACACTTATGTATGTAATAATATGTTGCACTAACCAGCCTGTATGTAGTATTGCTCGGCCTGCTTGAGGCGCCCGGAGGCCTGCAGCTGCTGCGCCACGCGGCGCCGCGCGGCCGCCAGCAGCTGCGGCTTGTGCGCCGCCACCAGGCGCAGCAGCGCGGCGTGGCGCCCCGCCTCTACACTTATGTATGTAATAATATGTTGCACTAACCAGCCTGTATGTAGTATTGCTCGGCCTGCTTGAGGCGCCCGGAGGCCTGCAGCTGCTGCGCCACGCGGCGCCGCGCGGCCGCCAGCAGCTGCGGCTTGTGCGCCGCCACCAGGCGCAGCAGCGCGGCGTGGCGCCCCGCCTCTACACTTATGTATGTAATAATATGTTGCACTAACCAGCCTGTATGTAGTATTGCTCGGCCTGCTTGAGGCGCCCGGAGGCCTGCAGCTGCTGCGCCACGCGGCGCCGCGCGGCCGCCAGCAGCTGCGGCTTGTGCGCCGCCACCAGGCGCAGCAGCGCGGCGTGGTGCGCCCCGCCTCTACACTTATGTATGTAATAATATGTTGCACTAACCAGCCTGTATGTAGTATTGCTCGGCCTGCTTGAGGCGCCCGGAGGCCTGCAGCTGCTGCGCCACGCGGCGCCGCGCGGCCGCCAGCAGCTGCGGCTTGTGCGCCGCCACCAGGCGCAGCAGCGCGGCGTGGCGCCCCGCCTCTACACTTATGTATGTAATAATATGTTGCACTAACCAGCCTGTATGTAGTATTGCTCGGCCTGCTTGAGGCGCCCGGAGGCCTGCAGCTGCTGCGCCACGCGGCGCCGCGCGGCCGCCCAGCAGCTGCGGCTTGTGCGCCGCCACCCAGGCGCAGCAGCGCGGCGTGGCGCCCCGCCTCTACACTTATGTATGTAATAATATGTTGCACTAACCAGCCTGTATGTAGTATTGCTCGGCCTGCTTGAGGCGCCCGGAGGCCTGCAGCTGCTGCGCCACGCGGCGCCGCGCGGCCGCCAGCAGCTGCGGCTTGTGCGCCGCCACCAGGCGCAGCAGCGCGGCGTGGCGCCCCGCCTCTACACTTATGTATGTAATAATATGTTGCACTAACCAGCCTGTATGTAGTATTGCTCGGCCTGCTTGAGGCGCCCGGAGGCCTGCAGCTGCTGCGCCACGCGGCGCCGCGCGGCCGCCAGCAGCTGCGGCTTGTGCGCCACGCGGCGCGCGCCGCCACCAGGCGCAGCAGCGCGGCGTGGCGCCCCGCCTCTACACTTATGTATGTAATAATATGTTGCACTAACCAGCCTGTATGTAGTATTGCTCGGCCTGCTTGAGGCGCCCGGAGGCCTGCAGCTGCTGCGCCACGCGGCGCCGCGCGGCCGCCAGCAGCTGCGGCTTGTGCGCCGCCACCAGGCGCAGCAGCGCGGCGTGGCGCCCCGCCTCTACACTTATGTATGTAATAATATGTTGCACTAACCAGCCTGTATGTAGTATTGCTCGGCCTGCTTGAGGCGCCCGGAGGCCTGCAGCTGCTGCGCCACGCGGCGCCGCGCGGCCGCCAGCAGCTGCGGCTTGTGCGCCGCCACCAGGGCGCAGCAGCGCGGCGTGGCGCCCCGCCTCTACACTTATGTATGTAATAATATGTTGCACTAACCAGCCTGTATGTAGTATTGCTCGGCCTGCTTGAGGCGCCCGGAGGCCTGCAGCTGCTGCGCCACGCGGCGCCGCGCGCCGCCAGCAGCTGCGGCTTGTGCGCCGCCACCAGGCGCAGCAGCGCGGCGTGGCGCCTCCGGCTCTACACTTATGTATGTAATAATATGTTGCACTAACAGCCTGTATGTTGTATTGCTCGGCCTGCTTGAGGCG
>JAGVSP010005633.1:0-10305 GCA_022494985.1 Micrasema minimum
CTTGAATCTGAGAGAGAATTTATTATCAATTGTGAACTGTTTTTCCGAGTTCTCGGTACAAACCGCGTTCGAAACATTAAAACCTTCACATTTTGTAACTCAAAAGATACGAAAATGTTTTAAATGGGAATATACGGATATCTTTATTTAAAGGGCTTATAATCTGACTTTAATCATCATAGTATCAACCCGCAAAGGTCTACTGCATTATTTATTAATTTATTATTCGGACAATTCATAAAGCGCAAAGCGCATTGGTGCTTGAAGAATTCTAGCCCCTGTGGTTTGGCCGATGGGTTTGGTTTCTCGGGGAGTTACTAGTGATGATTTGTACTAGTCATTCTTGGAACAAGTTGTCCCAGTAAATCCTTGATTCCTATCCCTATATTCCTTCTGTACCGTCCTCTATCCAAAATATCATTTATCTATCGCACTTCGCAGGTAGTCTAAAAATTACAACAATAACGCAGCCGCTACAAAAACCCGAACGCAAATTCTCAACTCGCTTATCTGAACGCATCTTATAAACGCATTCTCATAAAATCAACTTTGAACTCTGTAAAGCCTTCATCCATTGTGTACTTGTGTCTGTATTGAAATCTTGTGATCAATTTTGTGTTTTGTGACGTTATTTTGAAGTGAAGTGCAGGACAGAAGATCTCCTCCCATTTCCAGTCTCCATAATACCAAGGTAGGGGCAATTTTCTACTGAATTGACTGGTGTGGTCTCTCCTGGTATCTTCTGAGAGCTTAATCTGTCGTTCGGCCTTTTTTCCCCGCTCTATTCATACTCTTAATTCTCGCATGCATACGGCTCTCTCGTTGTCAAGTAATGATTGACTAAAAGCGCACTTCAGCTGCACCACCCTGATTAGAAATTATATAAATGATGGAGGTATAGCGGTATTACTTGTCGATAGGTATAGCAATAATAAGTAGGTAAAAGTGTCTTTGTAACTGATTTTCAATAAGTAGAGTAGGTAAGTATGTAGGAGGCTAGACAACAATCCATCTTGCAGCTTCAAAGCGCATGGACGATTGAGGATCCATTTGAATGAGGAGAAATAAGCTTCCTTCTGCCGCCTCCACTCCTCCCAATCATGAGCCGTCCCCGTCCACCATCTTGGCGTGATGGTAAGTAAGTTAGTTAGTAATCTTGAAGGTATTTCCACTTAATTTTTTGACCCTAATGACTTTAAAGGGCATTTGTGTTTTCGTAATTTGTCTTATGACTCTAAATGTAATATTATTACCACAGATAATCAAAATAAGACTTTTTGTAGGTTTTGAAGTAATCAAGTTTAATTTGGTCATTTAGACTCTAAATTAAGGAAAGAATTCATATTCACAGCTTTATTTAGGAAATAAACACATCATATATAATCCATTTCATAAAAGTTAACAGTATAGAGGAATAGAGAAAAGATAAGAACATGATTTACATTTTACGTATTTACATATTATGTGATAAGCAGATAGAATTAAGTATTAGCAGAAATTAAATAGAAATTGTTGCGTAATAAACACCAAGTTTGTTCTTACTATATTCAAATATCAAATCATCCTCTAAATTGAGAAATTGAAGTATTTATATTTTTAAGTATTTGTATTTATAATTTATACACCATTTTCTCAAATTTATTGACTTTCAAATTGTGAATAAATTAGACATAATTAAGTTAAGTTTTGTATTATATTTTTTTATTTATTTATTTAATGAATGTGTAGAGTAGATACATATTCATGGTCCTGGACTGCCAAATAAGCTAAAAGCTGGGTATTGGCAGTCCTGTTACATATGTGTACAATAGGATAACATAAAATACATTATATGAGTACATGAAATCTAAGTACAGTAAAGGTAGGAAGTATTTACACAGATGGTATACATACATTATGTTAGTTTTGCTTGATGGCGTAAAAAAAATCTAATAAATTCTTTTTTTTTTTCTTTCAAAGAATGCAAAAAAAGGTGGTAATTATCAGATTTTTTTTTAAAACAAAACTATGGAAAAGTCTAAATAAAAAGTACGTATCAAACGGCTCAAACTTTAACAATGTTGAGATGTTACGATATTAACGTCCGATTTCACTACTGGTCAAATTTGCGTCTCGGTGGCTTTAACCTTAGATCACTAACCTCATTTTCGAGTAACGGTTTAACTAACTTTTTGTCTGTCAGACTACGAAATAAAACATGGATGTTAATTTTATTATATAATATATGTTTTAGTTAATATAACAAATAACCTTACAAAGCAACGTTAATTTTCGGGAAAACAAATAATTAAAATAATCAACATTTTGAGTGTGTCCAAATACTTGTCGACAAAAACTGAATTTCACCCAATTCGGGCTAACAACAACAACTATTTTTGTTGTTTTGTTCCTGGGTTAACCCAGCCATGACAGGTCATAAGCCCTGTAAACGCCTAGATATCCATATGCCCTTCCAAATTTCTCGTCTCTGTTGAGATGTCAAATTGTTATTAAAATAATGTTCAGATTAACCTATACGGTACACCTTCTACACATAGAAACAGCGTGTTACCCACAAATAGCACTTTTGTAGCCCGAATTTTTTTTGTTTACAAAGAAATACAATAAAAACACATATACTTTAGAAAGAATAAACGAAAATCCCACCAAGGCATAGCCTGTTTGTGGGTATACTGTGAAAGTCAATATGAATGTGTTCACACTCTTTCAAGCAGCATGCACGAGGCAAAAGAGAAAAAGATCATTTAAAAAAAATACAAGATATTGATATATTTATACGAGAAGAAGAAGAAGGGAAATAATTATAAAATAAAAAATAACGGAGATTATGTTATTATTACAGAAGTTTTTCGCCGCGAAAAATAGAAAAGCTTCAAACGTCATAAAATCAAGTAAAATATTTAAATTGACAACATTTACATCAAAATCTATTACGCAACAGTCATTATTGAGAAAATAAATACATTTTTACTACAATAATAATGAAATAAAGACATATTTAACTTGCATGAAAAAGTTACAGAACTACTAACCTTTCGTCTGTCAGGCGACGATTACGCTATCTCAATCCAATAAGCAAGCGGTCGCAATCAGTTTGTGCGGGTGACTAATTTCACTATTTTTAGGAAGGTACTAAAAGTGGGCGGGGCGGCAGGCAGGGAGAATTTACCGATACAGCAAAAGCGCTTGCTACTCGTAGTCTATTATACGAATGGTTAGTGATCTAGGGTTAAAAGTTGAATCGGTTCTTAAGGAGTAAACTCTATAACGTCAAGTGTTAAATTATAAGCTTTTTATATATTATGTCTTTCAATTGAATAAATTGCTTTAATAATAATATAGGTATCTACCCAATTTCAGCACGTTAAAAAAAGTTCAGTTGATTGCGTTAGTTTAATGGTGTATTTCGTTATCTCAATCTCGCATTAAGATATAAAATACCTAGAATTAAGACAAACAAACAATAAAGATCGTTAATACAAAGTTGGTGTAATATGTAGGCTAACCTTTACTTACAGAAATGCCAAAAAACTATAAAGTTCATGTCTGTTACAAATATAATGAGTTATGTGGCTAATCATAATAAAAAATTATGTCTAGCAACTTTTGAAATTAATGAGGAATTCTTAAATTATAAAAATGTGACATTTAATTAATCTTCTATGAGATCCTTAACATGTTTTTAAGGAATTTAAATGGTATTTGATCTCATAAAGATTTTGGAGAGATTTTGGAAGTGACTTTAAATAACTAGGCGTTTAATGGGCTAAATTAAAAGCAATATTTTGTGTCCAAATACACAAGACAAGTCCTGTTCAAGTAGACCAATGTTTTTGCAGACAAGCTGTGATGTCAATTGTCAGGAAAGCGTAAGACTGATCATCCTACCATCATGTAATAAAAATAATCAATATAACTGCACTTGGTGTACCAATTGTTAGCTACCTGATACTCCAGTGTTACGCAATCCTCCTAGAGTATAGGTTGCAGGTTAAGTAGTTTGCGCCGGTAGCTCAGTCGAAGTAAAGCAAAGCACTCTGCCAGGGAATTTCGCTAGTTCGATATTATTCCGGTGGATTGTTCCGCCCGCTGTCGCCACGCGGTTAACCTGTAAAGGGTAAGAACCAAGGGACTCCCTTTTGCCATCAAATATGAACGCTGGATTATTGGCTGGTCTTTCGACCATTTATTTTATAACGACAACATGAGTTACGTCTCCACCTCTGCAAGGGGAAAGGAATTGGCGGCGGAGAGGAGGAAGGTTACCACATACTAAAAGAAGCTACCTAGCTAAATTCGTCAGGAGCTGCCGTTGCAGGTGGCGGGGATGCTGGGTCGGCTCGCCCCAGGCGAGCCGAAATGGACTGGGCTGGTGGCTGATGGTGTGGAGTCGGCTGGTGGCTGATGGTGAGGAGTCGGCTGGTGGCTCAGCGGCTGGGGGAGCCGGAGTAGGGGCTCGGAGCGCCGCGGGGTTGAAGAATCGGGGGGAGAGAATGGGGCTTAACGCCCCGTAAGGTCTTACTTGTACCGCGGAGTAGCAGTGGTGGGCCCAGGTTGGCGGGATGGCTGATGGCTGGTGGCTGATGGCTGGTGGCGCGTCGCGCGTCGTGTCGACAGGGAATACGACGCGTGGGCGATTGTGGGGGTTAATGCGTGCCCAGGGCCGTCAGGTCTGGCCGGATCGGTGCCAGGATCACCCAGGGACAGATGGATGCAGTTTTCCCGCGAGGCCAAACGAAAGCGCCGGCTATAAACGGCCGCGTGGTTTTCTCTGAATTTGGCTTTCTTACGGGGAGGACAATTCCTTCGGACACACCCACAACGATTCTACTCAGGTTTTCATTATAAGGCCTGGCAAACGGATGGGGAATTATTTGAGCTTTAAAACTATTCTTTAACGGGAGCCTACCATCACTCGCGTCTGCTCTGCGAGATGGTGGCCGGGAGTCTGCCCGGAACCCGGGTCAAAATGCCTCTCTTTAATATATTTATTCTTTGGTTGTCATACTTGGCTTAAAGAGTCAAGTTCAAAACTTTTTTGTGTTGGTATTCTGGGGGATTGGAGATTGTGTGACCAACTTCATGTTGGCGGGAATTTCAAATGGATCTCATTATATAACACAATGCAGTGCCCTATGCACCATTGGGTGCAGATAACGAAAAGTAGTCGTAGTAATAGTTGCTATTTTACTAAGCATTTTTCGTGATTTCGTACTTTTATGGGAATTGGATCCTAAAAAATACTAAAATTTGCTAATTTTTTGCTAAACAAAAAATTATGTATTTAAATAGTTTGGTTATAATTAATATTTATACCCTAGGACATAGTACACAAGAACTGCCTAAATTTAAGTCTTTAAAACGAAATATAAAAAACTCACTTTTCGGAGATTTGAAATATTCAATATAGTTCTGGTACCAACCCTTATGTATGGTAGTAAAGCGTGGTGATGGAAAAAGAAGGATGAAAGTAGACTGAACGCTGTTGAAATGCGATCTCTCAGGCGAATGTGTGGTAAGACTATGTATGATAGGTGTACAAATGTCGAAATTAGAGCAGAGTGCAAGGCTGAGATAAGCATTATCGACAAAATTAAGAAAGGGCTTTTACAATGGTTAGGTCATGTGGAGCGAATGAGTGATGAAAGAACGGCTAAAACAAGTGTGCCTGGATGTAGAAACCGCAGAAGGCCGAAAAAGAAATGGCATGACCAAGTACGTCAAGTACTTGAAAGTGGACATGTGAAAAGTCGGAATAACCGGCGTATGTGCATGAAAAGATGTATGACTGTAGAAAAAGCAAAGGAAGTATGTCAGGACAGAGTGGTATGGCGTTCTATCGATAGTTAGTTAGTTAGTTAGTTAATATTCACTCTACATTAATTTTTCCGGGGATTATCGTCAATCTTGTTAAATCGTTTTAAAAGAAGCCATTACATTCAAAATCACCAGTACTCCATTTTCCGTTCACCCTTAAAGTTTAATTGTATTGCTTTGTTGGCTTATTATTAATTAGAAATCAGGGATAATTTGTCAATAATGTTTCCAAGTACATACATAGCAGATATTATTGATATCCCAACAGAGACAGAGAAACTCTAGAAGCGAATGTGAGGGAAAAATTTAATGGTTAAAAATATAAAGCAAACAAAAATTTGGAGACATCTTCAGGCGTCTTCTAGTAAGTAATAAAGCTCAGTAGAGCCTTACCTACACTAATAAAAATGATTGCCAAAAAATGCTTAACAATGCTTAACAATCTTCTCTCAACAGATGACACCAGCATAGAAAATTTCGGTAATGCGGAACGACATAGACGAGTTCAATATATATCAGTTCCAAAATTTGTCATAAATATGGTTATCAGATGATGAGCGGAGTGGGGAATGTTGTAGTACATCAAGTGGCCACTTAACTCAGCCAATGACCGGTCATAAGCCCTGTAAACGCCTAGATAACCCACATTCGCTTCCAGAGTTTCTCTGTCTCTGTTGGGATACCAATAATATCTGATATCAGCCCAGCATGGGTATAATCCAGTAATTTGTCTACAAGTATTTTTATACATTCAAAATATTGTTACATATATATCTTTTACATTCTTACATTATCCCCCGAAGTGCTATTAATGCGACCTGCTACATATAAATATATTTATTAACTGGTATATTGTTCCTTTTTGCAAACCTTTGCGAACCCGTGACATTTGCATTTGCATTTAGCGTGTTAACCACGCAGAGTAGATGTAAAAGGATGCAGTGTGATTACCGTGTGAGAAGCAAGGATGGTCTCAGAAATAATACACCAAGGACGAAGAAGAATAATCAGTTGGTGAAAGGAATAATACAATAATTATAAAACAATTAGCAGGTATATGAAAACGCCGAGATTATAGAGAAGTAATTTAAAATAATTTTCTGGCCCTGTGGCAAGGTTTTTATTTAATAAACTGATGTACATAGCTTGATATCACAATATTGAATTTTTGCAGTTAATATCTTTATCTAAATGGAGTAACACAACTCGCAGTAAAACCCAAAAACTGGTGAATCTACATCATATTTGGAGTCGAATGTGTAATTTGACTTTTAATCTGAGCTTGAAAAAAAAAAATTTTTGCTTCTCACAAAAGCTTTCATTAGTTCTACAGATTAAGTAAAATTGCACAAATTCTTATTAAAATGCAGTTTTTTATTATGTTTTATTTATTGATGCTATTAATTTGACTACATAAATGATATCTGATAACAATTTGCTAAAATTTATCGAAAAAAATATCTACAAAATTGACTCCAAATATAACGTAGATTCACTCGATTCCCACTTGTATATCGGGTTTCGTTACGCCGTGTATAATCTATGTAACTTTATGAATTCCATAAACTGCCTCCGAGGAAAGACGAATATATTTATTAAAGTGTTTAAATTATGTATTTAGGCACCAAATCTTTTTTTCTAGAAGCTCAAATAGGTCTAGTCAAAGAAGAATCCGTGTGCTAGAAATTCCACATTGTAAATCACGACTTGCTCAGAGACATGCACATTTTATTGCCCCAAGTTTAATTATTATTTTTTAACTGACAATAAAATGGCATTGTCAATTTTTATAAATTTTCATCTTTTAAAAAATGAACACAAATTTGGATACATAGTGTAAAGGTAGAATCATTCTTACTATAAAGACCATAACAATAACATAATCTACGTCATTTTTTATTTTATATATTATAATTATTTCCCTTCTTCTTCTTCCGGTATAAAGATACCAATATCTTGTATTCTTTTTTTTAACTATCTGTTATTTTTCCATTTTTACGTGACTTTATTTTTCTCTTTTGCCACCTGCATACTGTTTGACTTTCACAGTATACCCACAAACAGGCTATGCCTAGGTGGGATTTTTGTTATTTTTTGTTTAATGTAGGTATATGTGTTTTTTATTGTATCTCTTTGTGAACAAAAAAAATTCTTTTGAAAATAAATTTAAAAAAAAAAAAACGATCAGCCGCCCAATTTCCTTCATGTCCACGTTTCGCAGTTATGACGTAAATTTACAACAGATTTTCAGCAATGGACGACCAGGTTGTCTTGTAAAAAAGGCGATCATTAATATTTAATGGAGAGTTGATTAAGTTCAATCATCAACGCTTTTCCGTAAATGTGGTAAATATGGATTCCACAAACTGCCACCAAACTAAGCAATCGGCAGCTAGTTGTTCCCGTGCACCTTTCTAAGTCATATCTACGTCTCTGACATGAACTGCTGATAGTAAAAATTCAGGACTTTGACTCAGTATAAGTAGTTAATTTCAATGGGGACTCCGCTGAAGCGTAAAACTCCATCTTGCCTTATGCCTATGCACCATTGGGTGCGTCAAAGGAAATAAGTAGTAGAAGATTCTATTTCCACAGTTTTTACTGTCATAATTTTACACGGAAGGAAAAATTGAGGGCGTTATAGGAAAATATGTGTGGTAGCAACTGTTATAAAACCAGCATTATACTGTACTATGTAAGGATGCTAGTAACGTCAAACAGTGTTTTATATCATGGCGCTGTGTAGTACAGTGTTTTAATACTGTGTTTTGTATCAGTGTAGCGGAAATCCAAAGACAAATTACACATTTTATCAGTTTATCAGTCATTTATTTTTTTATTGAATAACGAAGCTATTTTAAAAAAAAAGAATATCATTTGTATGTGCGTGATTTTTGCATCAATATTTTGTTATGAAATAAATACCAAGTACTACATGAATTATGATTAAATAAAACGATGTTATGTGTTACTATTGGTTTATTCTAGGTTTATAAAAAAATGTTACCCTTATGTCTAGATTCTTAAGTATTGAAATTTAGTATTTCTGTATTTTTCTGGAAAGCATCTGTATTCTAATTTAGTGTCTTTTCACCAGTCGATGGGAGAACTTTACTCCCGAAACCAGGTAGTGTAGGTAAATTCTATTTCTATAGAATAAACCAATAGTAGGTAACACATAATTTCGTTTTATTTAATCATAATTCATTTTGAAGTGTTACAAAGTGAATGCCGAATCAATCAACACACTAAGTACTACTGTTATTTTTCCCTTATCCGCACCCAATAGTGCACAGGGCATTGTATTGGTTATACCAAGCACAGTGTATATTGATCATTTTATTACTGAAGGTAGGATGATTAGTCTTACACTACAATAAATATTAATTATACAATAATTATTTCCGAGTAAAATACTTTACACAATATTTCAAAACTTTCTATTAAAATTTCATGTACATAGTAATATGAAATCTTCCTTTTTGACGTGACAACGTCTAATAAATCGATGAACGCCGGCTGCACACAAGAAAAAGCATGACTCATTGTCACGTTCCGCCTGAGCCGAGTGTGCAAGCGAGAGCGCGGAACAAGCGATAGAGAGGCACGATCGGCCTAAGCTTTCGGTTTGTGACGCATCTATCTCTCTCCCACTCTTTTATTGTTAAAAGCACATTGTTACTTGTAATTAATTTGTAAAATTTAAGTTAACAAATATTTGAATTGAGTGCAAAAAAATTTTAATTTATGAAAAAAATAAATATTTTCAATTAACTCCTGCTTTGTATTTTACAAAATAATGATAATTCAGTAATAATAATTCAATTCAATTCATAAAAGTATGCTATTTTTCATCAATGTTTTCTTATGACGTTTTCACGTAAAATTATCGTCCGTAAACCGACTTTACAACACAACCAAAAGTTTTTAAATATTTTTTTTTATTCTCTCGTGTCTATAGTACTTACCTACCCGAGATAAAATTTTCAATAAGCTTATTAAAACATTTTAAAGATCACAATGAGTCGAATTATTGAATTTGAAATTCGAATCGCTGCCGTCCCACCTCCCACCCCCATTGGTCCAATGGTAGCCGTAAAGAAAATTTTCGCATCCCGATCCGGCAGTTAGCCGCCAACTGTCACCGCGGGAGGCTGTGCGCTGCCGAATACGATTTGAATATCGAACGTTTTCCCGAAAGCCGGTCGCCACTCGTGCAAGAAAAATGACAACATTCGAAATTTAAAAACATTTTAAAATCGCTTCTGTGACAGCTATTCGAAATTCAAACCGATTTTTAAAATCACATTTACGTCAGAATAGGAATTTAAAAAATTATATCAGTGATAGTATTATTTGAAATATGAACCATTTTAAAATTGCTTGTGATAGAATTCAAAATTCGAATTTACATTTGTGAGAATATTCGTATTTCAAAAGATTTTTGTTATAACTTGTCAGAATTTTTTTATCACTTAATTTTTTTTC
>JAGVSP010005634.1:0-25831 GCA_022494985.1 Micrasema minimum
ATTAAATAATATCGGCGTTGATAATTATTTTGACATTCAAATAATATTATATCCGCTAGACGTATATGTAGAGTTAAAAAATAGATCTCAGAAACAAAAACAGGCATGAAAAAATAAACATGTGACATGTTGCGTGTCTAAATGTCAAAAAGCCTTAAGAAAAAAAACATGTTTTTCCCTACACTTATAACATAGGACCACGTGGACAGCGCAAACAAATGTGGCCGCAAAGTTGGGTATTTATTTTTCACGGAAGAGTGAGGTAGTAAAATTAAAACTACTACTACTACTTTCCCTTATCCGGAACCAATGGTGCATAGGGCACTGCATCGGTACACCGAGTGCAGTGATTCTTGATCATTTTATTACATGAAGGCAAGATGATCAGTCATACGCATAAATTAAAACTAGCACTCTAATTCCCTAGAATTTAATGTGTTTAATACCTAATAATTTTTATTTTGCTGTCATATTTAGTTATCCTGATAATTGAAAAAAAATCCAAAAAGAAGGGCTTCACATTTTTTTTTTATAACTTTTTTCTAAAATTGGTTCTCCGTTTAGCAACACAAATTCTATTATTATTACTAGAGTGATTCCTCCAAGACAAATACAGAGCTTGATTTCCTCCACAGGTTTCTACTCGGATCTTCCATCAGCTGAAATAAAAAATAAAATTGTTAATAGAACTGCTGTAAAACATAATTAACATAAAAAATGCAAAAAAAGCCAGTTTCTAGAGCTGCGATTCAGGCACGGTTTTGCAGATGAAGAAAGTGAGGCCGAGCCTCACTAAGAAATTATGGTTATACACTTGCTTAATGTGTATTTTATCCACGTAATAAAAAAATCGTTTAGAAAAAATATATGTATGTTAAATTTTTTATGCGACACTTGATGATACAATTTCTAGATTTATTTCTAAGCAAACTATTAAAAATCATAACTATCCCATTTGGTTCTCACCCGCCTTAGTAAAATTAATAAAAGAAAAACATAAACTTCATAGAAGATGGATAAAAAAAAAATCCTCATGATTATTTAGAATTCTCAATGCTTCGGTCACGTCAAAAATTTTTGCAAAAAGAATGTCACGCCTTGTATATACTCAAAGTTGAAGAAGAAATTCCTACTAATACAAAGAGACTTTGGTCATTCGCAAAGAAAGTTAAGAAGGGAAGCAATATACCTCAAACAATGTATTATGGGGAGTCCTCTGGCACTGGAGGAAAAGAGGTCTGTGATCTATTTCTAAAGTATTTCAAAACGTCTTATGAATCGCCTAGTACTAATGATCAACCTCTACCCATTCCAAATGTATCTAATGAATTCGGGTCTATTGGTGACGTCACTTTTGAGACACAAGAAGTAACAAAATATCTACTCAATGTTAACATAAACAAAGGAAGTGGAAGTGATGGAATTGCTCCTTTCTTTGTTCGACATTGCGCGCACACCTTATCACTACCTCTGACTATTATCTTTAATAGGTCAATTAAGGATAACATTTTTCCTAAAAAATTGAAGGAAGCTATAATTGTACCTATTTTTAAGTCAGGTACTAAAAACAACGTTCAAAATTACCGTCCTATATCTATTCTTTCAGTTTTTTCAAAGTTATTTGAACTTATGATTTACGGTAAAATTTATCCTATTATACTTAAAAACATACAAAATTTTCAACATGGTTTTCTTAAAAGGCGCTCTGTTTTAACAAATATGATTAACTTCACTGAATATGTTGCTCGCAATATGGATGATAGAACACAAGTGGATGTTATTTATACGGATTACTCCAAGGCGTTTGATAAGGTAGATCACCGAATCCTAATGCGTAAATTAGAAGAAATTGGAATACACGGTGACTTATATAGATGGTTTATTTCTTACGTAGATAATAGGCTGCAATCAATCATGGTCGAAGGCTATATGTCTAATTTTATTTCAATTCCGTCAGGTGTTCCACAGGGATCACACCTTGGACCTCTCCTATTTAATGTTTACATTTATGACATTCAATCGTGTTTCAAAAATTCTCTTTATCTTTGTTATGCAGATGATAAAAAAATTTATCAAAAAATTGAGTCTGAAGATGATTGTGCTAAATTACAACAGGACTTATATGAGCTATCAAAATACTGTGTTGAAAATAGACTTCAAATCAATGTTTCTAAGTGCTATAAAATTTCTTTTACTCGTAATAAAAGTAAAATCCAATATAGTTATATGATAAATAATAGCGTAATTAAAGAAGTAAACGTGATACGTGACTTAGGAATTCTTTTAGATTCAAAATTAAATTATAACAGTCACATAGAAACAATAGTTAACAAAGCTTACAAAATGATAGGATTTATTATGCGGTTGTGCAAATCATTTAAAAACATAAATACATTTAGAACACTGTTCACAACATACGTCCGCCCCCATCTTGAATACTGCACTACTATTTGGTCCCCTATGTACAAATTTTATATTGATAGAATTGAAAACGTTAAAAAAAAATTCTTTAAACAAGTTGAATATAAATTTCATTTGCGTATCCCTAATTATTTAGACTCATTAAAGTTTTATAACCTTGAATCCCTTGCACTTAGAAGAAATATCAATGATCAGAGTTTGCTTTATAAAATTGTAAATAACAAATTTGATTCACCTGAATTAATTAATCTACTCTCTTTTCGTGTCCCTTCCAGACCAACTAGACTGCCTAAACTTTTTCACCTACCTAAAGTTAAAACAAATCACAGAAATAATTCTACGATTCCTCGAATTTGTAAGGCGTTTAATGATAAATTTAATAGCTTAGATATGTTTAATACCCCATGTAACAAATATATAAAGGAACTTAAAAACTTACAAACTTAAGATGACAAATATTTATTTACCAAAGGAACTTAAAAACTTACAGACTTAAGATGACAAATATTTATTTACCTTATAAGTAGATTCTTTTAACTGTGTAAAGCTACCTGCGGATACATATAATTGGATGGCAGGCATGTTATTGTAAACTATTTGTTTTAATTATATTATGTTTTACCTGTACATCTGTTTGTATCCCGAATAAAATAAAATAAAAATAAATTATTTACGATAGCGATTATGTGGCACCATGAATAGAATACTGCACTAACTCTTAATTTGTCGAAAATTATCTGAGAATACCGTGTTACAGCCCGCCACATTACTGTCCAAGAAACATATTTCTATCTCTCTCTATGTTAAGATAAAAAAAATCTAATTTTAATGAAGCTGTACTGAAATAAAACCATATTTTAACGATTTCCCAAAAGTTGACCTTTTTTACGATGTGCAAAGGAGGCCGGCGACACCACACCAACCTACCTCCACTGCTGTGATTAGGTACACAAACTGATCTTGACTCAATGAAAGCCCCACCCTTGCCCTAGACTGTTTTAAAGACTATTGAATCTTTTTTCAGTCCAGCACAACTACCGATTTCAGCTAATCTGCCAAATTTAATAGATTCAGTTTTAACTGGAAAAAGCGGAAGAAATGGAGGTTATACATATACGCGACCGATTGTTTTCATTGCCCCTATCACTATCTCGGCTCTAAGAATGTCTCCCTATATATAATAACAAGTATGGTAAGAGAACACTTCAATACAGTATACCAAAAATTTGTAACATGCTACCACAAGTTTATAAAAAAATAATTAATTTTTCAAGTTTAAAAGAGAGACGCGTGCTGAGAACTTGGTTGCTAGAGCGCGATGTCTTATATTGAGTTTAGAACTGTATTTTTTTAAATATGTATTTTTTTGCGCTAGAGTATGTATTGTGTACTTTTATTTTTAGTTGAACATGTATTTATGCACCTACTGAAGATAGGCAACTCAGTAGGACATGTATTGTTTTCTTTTATGTATATATTTAAAAAAAAAAAAAATAATAATAATTAAAAAGTCATAAACACATTCACCTTAACAATGTTTAATGTTGTATAATACTAAATACAATGTTGTATAATAAGATAATGTTGTATAATAATTGAGGACTTGACTTCGGAGGATGCGCGGGAGCTGGCGGCCGATCGCTTGGCCTGGAGGCAGTTTGTGGATTCCATATGCTCCACATAGGGAGCGGATATGGTATAATGAATGAAATGTATAATAATAACTACAATGTGTGATGTATAATACTACAATGCCCTGACTCGACACGGACTATCTAGTGAGTCGGGGCCAGATCATTGGCATGGGTCTCTTCTGATTGAGTCGCCATCACATTATTGTGATTATATAAAATGTGAAATGTAATAAATAAATAAATAAATAACCTGCTCAAGGTGCTCGCCCAAATTTACAGTAATTCTACCCCCTTTTAGTCGTTAGTTACAACTACCTCTCGCCCAACTGACCTTGACTATCGTTTTCCCAGGTCTCCACTCCGATCTGTCCATCAGCAGCATGGAGGGCGGCGAGGGCGTGCAGCTGCGCGCCGGGGTGCTGGCCGAGGTGGCCGAGGAGCTGGCCCTGCTGGTGGCCGCCATGGAGGGCGTCCGGTTCAAGGACATGCTGGACAAGCTGGGCCACCAGCTGCACGACAGGGACGCGGACTTGCAGGCCAAGAACGACCTCATCCTGGAATTGCAGACCAAGGTAAGCGAGTAATAAAAGATTGCACAATGTGAAATTTGAAAATCCACAGGAAATACTGGAGAACGAGAACACTAGAAAACAATACGCGAAATTTTTTATAAATATGGTAAAAAAGATGAAAACAGTAAATGAAAAAGACGATACAAACTAAAGCAAAGTGATATAAGTGAATAGAAATATAAATACTATGTTAATAATATGTAAAAAAGACGATACAAACTAAAGCGAAGCGAAATGTGTGAATATAAATATAATAACTTTGTTAAATAATATGTAAAAAATTGAAAAAAATCCTTGCACAAAAAAGCAAGGAAATGTAAAAATGTTGCAACTAAATAAAACACTTAAAATAAAAGATCGCAACATGTATGTAGGTATTATTTTATGGACAACGTGTTCGCTGATCTGACCAACTAGGATAAGGGAACAGAAGGCTCAAGCTTTTCATGAGCTATTTGACCAAAATTAATTGTAGACAAAAATACTGGATTATTTCATCCTAGAAGGAATTAAACGTGGGCGGGTCGTTCCTTTCCTCTATTAAAATGTAGTCTCCTAGAATTTAGCTCGATGACAATTATTATTATTTCGTACATTTTAGATATTATAAGTATTGACGTGATAACGTCTAATAAATCGATTAACGCCGGCTGCACACACAAAAAAGCATGACTCATTGTCACGTTCCGCCTGAGCCGAGTGTGCAAGCGAGAGCGCGGAACAAGCGATAGAGAGGCACGATCGGCCTAAGCGTTCGGTTTGTGACGCATCTATCTCTCTTCCACTCCGTCGGCCGATGCGTCCGAGTAGAAGGGAGATAGCAGCAGCACACAAGCTACAAAGCGAAAGTGAAATTAACGAGTGCAAAAATTAATTTATGAAAAAAATTGTAATTTTCAATTAACTCCTGCTTTGTATTATACAAAATAATGATAATTCAGTAATAATAATTCAATTCAATTCATAAAAATATGCTATTTTTCATCAATGTTTTCTTATGACGTTATCACGTAAAATTATCGTCCGTTAACTGACTTTACAGACAACCAAAAATTTTTTTTTATTGGGAATAAATTATTTAGTCTTTGGAACAAAAAAAATATGCACGATGCGTTTGTGACATTATATTATACCAGCGTGTAAACATTACGTAATTTTTTTATTATATGTGATCCAATTATTTTTCTAACTGCATAATTTTATATTGCGTTTTCATCGATAATGTGGAATCAGGTACTTAATTACATAATTTCGTATCAATTTACATGTTTCACTCGTGTTGGCTTCGTTCTCTAAGCAGACGCTAGTAATCTGAAGCCTTACAGTTCCTACTTATTGTCGTTTAAATGCCAACAATAAATAATATGTATTTTTTATGCTGGCAAAACGAATATTGTAATACGAACAATCCGACCAATCACGGGGCAAGGAACTGTCGTGACTTGTGACATACGGTAGCCAAGGTAAAGGCGGGAATTCGCTGTCATGGCGAATTGAAAATGTCTGATACATAATTTGCTGTTTTATCACCATTTCCACTTCGCTTTTAAGTTTAATTAAAGCGTGTTACTAATTACACGGATTGCTTTGAAGTTTTAGGTGTGAAATGTTCACTTTTGCTGAATGAAAAAGGAAATTGAATTTTCCGATACTTGGCAGTTTTTAGAATGAATACCTAATCAGAAGTATAAAAAAACACTATTTTCCCACCATAATAAGAACCGTACCTCTAGAGTAATTCTTATATGCGTGAAATCGATTAAAAATCAAATTATTCAACTGTCTTATTTTTTATGAACTGGTTTATTTCTTGTATTTTATGTTTGTTTTGGCTAAAATTATTAAAATTGTTGATTGGTATAATAAAAGAAAAAAACAATCCTTCAACTGCCAAAATAAAATAAACATTATTTTATTTTACATCCTTTTTATAGTATAATAATTCTGTGGTAAAAACTTTAGAGACACAAGCAGTGAATTAGTAAAACAGCCGTACTGTAAAAATTATGCCTGACTGACTCATGCCCCTTTTCCTAGACACCACATAATTTAAAATGCAAAAAAAAACATATATTCATTTAAAATGCATATTAAAAGAAAAATTTGCCCCATTTCTTAGCAATTAGCTATCTAGGTACTTGGTTCATGCAAGGTTCATACCTTCCGTAATAATCCACGTATGTAATAGGGCGTTATGCAAATCCTTTCTCTGACCTTGCGACGATATTTACGTTTATTTACTACTTCATGTATAATATTATCTTCCTTTTACATTCGTCTAACATTGTATTCGCAAACTAAACATAGCTGTCGTGTAAATTCCTCGATGTCACGCCATAGAGAGGGTGAATCCGTGAACTAGTGAAGGCCGAATTTTACGATCACGCCATTTTGGAAATATAAACGAAGTTTTCCGTAGAATTTGAATGCGGAAGTAATAATTAATGCGATAAATTGTACTGCGAAGATAACAATAGCGTTATTTTAATTTGATACAAATTAATCAAAATCACAATAGAATGGAGAGGTTTTAACTTGAAAAGTGAATAATTTTTTGACGAAAATTAAAAACCCTTCAGTGTGGTTACGTCAGTAATATTTCTCAAAAACGATTACTTCTTTTAGACTGATAGCTTTAGCAACTCTTTTACCTACAGTTTTTACCTACATTTTTTAACGTAGGGTTTCATGTATTATACAAAATACTTGTTTACATACTTTTTCACGTATAAAAGAAATAGAAAAATTCCCCGAAAAGACGAAACGGCATGGTAAAAATCCGCTTAGAATAAAAAAAGATTTTTTTAAAAATGGATTTCTCTTCCTTTAATCCTTTCCGCTTCTAATAGTGCATAAAGCACTGCATTAGTTAGCATTAAATAGGATGGTCAGTCTTACGCTTCAACGCCAGTCCAAGTTAAAAAATCGAGTTTTTTTTATTTATTTTTCAAAATAGGTATCGTTCACTTTTATTGTTTGAATGTGATCTGTTCATTACTTGCTTGGTGTCTTCGTAACAGGTTATGTCACTACATTACATGTTGAACAATGTCATGTTTTTGGTACATTTAAGAGAAGTTTTGTCTTACAAGTAAACTCTTAAATTTTTGTACATGAAAACATTTTTAAATTTAATTCTGGGTACAACTGAAATACCTCATGAAATAAATATCTCGGGAATCGAACCCAAATCGAATTAATTAGTTACCTAGGTATATATACATATTGTTACCCAATATTTCTTCTGTTATTTAGCTAGGTGAAAGTAAATTTTGTTTTATGCCTCGTTCGTTATTTGATGAACATAAAATCGTGTCCCTTAGTCACGCCATTGATGCCTCCTCGGTCTTATTTCATTATCTTATCTATGTAAGTTAGGTACCTAATATCCTGTGGGGACTCATTAAGATTCAACCTCACGCTTATTTAATTAAATACATACATATATGTATTATATTATATCAAGCTTTGCACAATAATTAGCTTTAATCACTTACAATTTCCCGAGCCGTTGAATTCAATATTTAAAGCGCCCTTGAAGTATATTTATACGATAACGGCGCTACATAAATTATCCATAATAATCATTGATTTATAATACACTTAGATCTGCCTTGCAGAGTAAATTATTTAGAAAAAGTAATGACACGAAGATTCCGCACCTCAATACACTTACACGGGTCGACCTATCAGAGCCCTTCGACTGCCGGCAAGCATCCGCCCACACACCGCAAAAGGTATGGGCTATATATAGGGTTACAGTAACAGTATACAATACTAACCCGTTCCTTACGAGGAGCGTTCATGAATTTTACCATGCATCTAAAATGTCTTTTTTTTTCTTGTGGACGGGCTGTTGGCTATTATTTAATAAGAAAACTTTCTTTGAATAATAATTATTTTAGACTATGTAAACAAATATAAATAAACACTTACATGTGGAAAGTTACACCATCTTTTTTGTTAATTTTATCCGTACGGTTTTTACACGGTTTCACTACACAGGAAGGCATTTCGGAATGTTTTCTGAACGTCCGACTCTGCCGGCGGTTAAAGAAATACTGAATACGCGACTGGCGGAGTTGGAGGTTTTGGCGGAGTTTAAAGTGTCAGGTTCAAATCTAAATGTATTAATAAATCAATGATAATAATACGTACATTTCGATCTTTTGTAGCTTCTTAAGCGCTTCTTATAAGCGCTAACCGGTCAAATAAATAAAAGCGGAAGTGTACCAAGTGTTTCTCACCAAATTGAAAATCACTTTCCATCTAAAAATCGCGATCCCGATGCTGTGTCGTGTCGGGTTCTCGAGAACCTTTTGAGAATCGTGGAGTCCGCTGTTCTCGCGACATGCTGCTTGTAATAATTCGGTAGGAAATGCGTGACAGCGAGGCGGAATATCGTGCCAGAGCCATTGCCAGAATTGCCGAAATAAAGCAGTTTGGGTAATTAAGAAATTATTATAAAACAATCGTTCGCGTGCTTCCTGTAATATTAATTACGTGCAATATTAATTAGGTAGGTAGAAATAAACCAATATTGGAGCATATTCCGCCTAATTGTGTGCTATTTTAAACTACAGCTACTATCTAAAGACAATTTTTCACCATTCTCTGTAGAAAAACTGAGTTTTCCTAAACCTTTTCTCCAATCGAAATCCAATTCGTGATCCTTTATTTTGAATTAATTTTTGAATTAATTATTAGGAATTACACATTTTTTATGCATAACTTAGAGGCATACCACGGATAGAAAAAAAACCTTGTTTTCCCTATACCTACTTATATTGTCTATGTATAGCATGAGACCAAGTTAAAGGCGTTCATTAAAAATTATATGGCCGCTAAATGGTGTTTTCATTTTTTTACTGAAAGTAAAATTCAATAAAATAAAAACTGTTACCTTAATTCCCTAGAATTTCATATGTTCTTTAATTATTATTGATTGTTTTTATTTTGCGTTATTAAATCGGGCTTCACGTTTTTTTTTTCTAAAAAATTCATACACTTTTTCAAAAATTAATTGCGATATTTCCCTAGAAAATAGTCTGAAGTATATGTATTATTATTCATTGGTACAGCTGTCTTTCTTATGGAATAATTGGGTGGGGGAAAGCTTTTAGTAAATTTATAAGCCTTGGAAATTGAGAAAATTCTACCTTAAAATAATGCTCCATTTAAAAATAGAACATTTCCCTCCCTACTGTTTCAGGAATAATTTAGCCCTTGAAGAAAAATTTATTGTCTGCAATGTCTTATAATTTGTTTATATTGAAAAATGTTTTTTGGTAGGAAAAGAATAGGACTAGTCAAAAAAATGTGCTAGTGTAATGTAACATTGTAAAACGAGGCTAGTCAAAAATTATATTTCATAGCACCAAAACTCGTAAATTCTCTGCATTCTGATATAAATATAACTATTTCAAATTTTCCAAATTTATTCTCGTTTAAATAAATTATAAAGATCTGGATACAATCCAAAAATATAGATTCATTCTTTTTATAAAATAAAATTCGTTATATTTTAAAGTAAATTCTTTCTAACCATCTATATTATGTAAATACTGTTTCTTCCCCTCTTCCTTTACTTATATTATAATTTTTTTTAATTTTTAAAAAAACTTGTATAATGTTAATTGCCAATACTAAATAAGAGCATCTAACAAACATTTTTGTATACCCACGAACAGGCTCATGCCTTTGTGGGATTTTTGTTATATATATATATAAAAAAAAATTAAAAATCTTTTTCTACCAGTATTTAGCTTTACTTTGTAATTTTCTGATAAATTGTATTCACATGCTTATGTGTATTTGATGTAAACAAATTTATTATTAATAAATAAAAAAAAATAAAAAAATAAAATATGTGATAGAAGCATTTTGAAGCTTTACAGCTGTCTTTAAATCTGGAATATCACTTTGAAAACACCTAAATTTTTATACCTGGCCTCAGATGAAGCCAGATGATTAATATGCATTGGAGAAAATTCTACCTTATTATGTACCTCTTTAAAACTATTCTATGTATATTTATAATATAGCCCTTGATGTGAAAAATATTAGTGCAGGTATTATATTATATAGCTAAATTGAAAAAAATGTATATTGGTAGGATAAGAATAGTTAGGAAAAAAAATAAGTGTAGGTAATGTAATAATATTAGTCTATGTAAAAAAATTACATAGTACTAAATAAATAAAATAAAAAAATAAAAAATTAATTAAAAAAAAGTATTTATTCGACAATCGGCGATATCTGTACCGAATCCATAATAAATATAATTAATACTTAATTTTTGTCCATTCTCTTTATAAATGTTGGGTTTGCCACAACATTATTCACCTTCCATTTGGTTCATTTCTCTTCATCATTAAATCTATCGTTTAATTTGGTATGTATGTATTTTTTCAATTCATATTATTCGAACGAAGTTGTCTCGAGAATCCGTATTATAAAAAAAATCCAAATTGATGTGAAATATCTAGGTTTCTTAAGTATTATGACATCAATAAACGTAAATTACTCTTGATTCAAAAATAAAGCCCTCTGGCAATGCTAAAAAATATGACTTCTGTATAAAATTCCGCTAAATGTAATTTTTCCGGATTATTTACTATTGTAATCAAAATAATTTGATTATTATAACTAAGGAAAATCTACCAGAAACATGCAACAGCTTTATTGCTTCGTTTACTGACAAGTAAAACTTGTTTTCTCTGATTGTCTGTGCGCTATATTGCTTGCATCGGCACATACACATAATATAATATAGAAGTTGTAATGGAAAGCAGAAGCATCATTCGACCTCTAGCACGTAGTGAAGTGACCTATGGACCTTTATTCGACTGTCTGAATATTATTTTTGTTAAGTTCGTCCATCTTCTTTGAAAGTGAATATAAGCTCTTTGCCTTTCACTAGATATCATCTGTATTAAATTCTCTCAATACTCAATACAGAATAATTTCTCTGATTGTATTTTCTATAACGGAATAGGTGATACAATACAATGAATGGATCCAAACTATTGTAGCTCTATGTATAGGGATCAATGCGTACATCAGTTGATATTTGACTGGATAACTAAAATACATATATAATTATAACTATAATATTTGCTGTGCTCAGGAAAATTCATTGCAACAATATGAATATGATAGAAACACGATTCTTGGACACACAGATAAAAAATTCCTGCTAAAATTATGGTTCAAATTTTTGCAGTAAAGTTACCCCGACCATTTTACTTAAAATAGTCACCTGATAAACCGTAGCATCCTAATATTTACTCTTAGTCTTAGCTTTCTGATAAACCCCTGAATTCAATTTATTTTAACTGTATGGACGCGCCTTACGAAATCATCCGACCTTTCGATTCAATTGTCGTCACATTACGTGGTAAGAATTCATTGTAAGTTCTTGGTCAATGTTTAATTTTCTTTAACCATATTGACATAAATAATACGAGCCTATTAAATTTTTAAAAAGAACTGAAAGTGTACGCCTAATCCCCACAAATCTCTTCATAATTTTTTATAATAGTTACCCCCCCTCATTTTTCTTGAAATTGTTAAATAACGTAGTTTTATATAAATTTTCTCTATAATCTTAACTTAACAAATAAAAACCCCTGAATAATTTATTATAAATATGAGAACTTAAGCGGTCCATTTACTGGGTTTAATGTATACGTGTATATTTATTGTAAGTATTGGTATGTTGATAATTTTTTTTTTGTTCAACAAAAACGAGCGGATATTAAAATAAGTATGAAAAAAAATTATTTGTATCGGTTTTATCAATTTTGTCCTGTATCATACCGCACATCACGCTCATGTTACTGTCCCAAAATTTTGAAAACAAAATTTTTAAAAAAATCTACCTCTTCTGATAAATCGGTTTACGAACAAAATTTTTTTATAGCCTAGGATAACCACATTATAAAAGTATAAGGGGTGCCGGCGATCAACTGGCAGATGTATCTGATCGCTTGATGGAACTACTGCCAGCTCGGCGAAACTTGCACATCTCATTCTCTCGCAGGCATAGATCTATGACAATGAGTCATGCTTTTTCGTGTGTGCATCAAATCGAATTCATCGATTTAAAGTCGTTTTTTCACGTCAAAACGTCAAAAATAATGATTTATCAAACAACTAAGAATAACTTGTTACTAAATTGTGCTCTTTTTCATATCATTACTCCATTTTTCCTTCCGCAGGTGTCCGTGTGGGAGGTGGAACTGGCATCCGCGCGCGACGAAGCGCGCAGCGCGCGTGCCGACGCGGCGGGCGGCGCGAGCTGGCGCGCGACACGGCGGTGTCCGAGGCGCGCGCGGCGCGTGACGCGGCCGTGGCGCGCCGCACGCGCGCGAGGGGGACGCGGCGCGCGCGCGCGTGGAACTCGCGCAGGCGGCGGGCCAGCTCATGGAGGCCGTGCGGCAGAAGGTGGAACTCAGCCAGCAGCTGGACCAGTGGCAGGTAACGAGATATCTAACTTATTATTTTGTGGATATACGTGGTGTAGCAAAACTCGATGTATGCAAATTTAAATACTCGAATCCTTCAGGTTAGTGGCTACCTACTGATATTGATAATGGGGTTCTTCCAGATAACATAAATATTCTTAAAAACGTTATAAATATTTAAAGTATATTTTTACAATTCCAACGATATAAAACAAAATACTCAAAAATTTAGTTTTTATTAATAAATTGATGTTTTAAAAACACGAAAATACGAATGATTTTTAACGCCCGTTATTTGCTAATGACGTCATACCCGTCCACCGTGAAAGGCGTGAAATTCATTCCGTAGTAAGCGCCTATATTGCTGTGACGTCACACCGCATGCGCGCCAAATGGAGGATTTTGCGAGCGATTTGAAAAAGCGCTATTTTAAACCGCGCTAGAAAATTCATTTGACATAACACAAAATTAAAAAAATTCCCTCGATATTGTAATTTTTCAATCAATTTTTTGAAGTAAAAAATAAAAAATCGGAAAGAACCCCATTGCTGTCCATTGCCTCACCTCTGTATTCACTGCATTGTAATCTGAGAGACCTATTTTCAAAAATAAAAAGTCTATTTCGGATCCTAATAAAGAGCCACGACTTTGCAGAGAGGAGAATAGGTGTGATGCAGGCTTTTTCTGCATAATCATTGTAAAAACCAAAGCCTACATTATTATTGTTTACTTTACAGATGGATATGCAAGAACTCATCGAAGAACAGATGAAGAACAAGCTCTCTTCACAAGAACGGAAGAGGAAAGTGGCAGACAATGGCCGGGCAGAGCCAACCACTACCAGTAAAATCCTTGGCTTTTTCCAGCGATGACGAGCTCACTAGGCTTACAAAATTCATACTTTGTAAAATAAAAGACAAGTACTTACTAAATTATAATATTCAAACAGAATAGTTGTCCAACGGTCTTTGCCATCGCATAAAATATATTTGTATTTTATTTTAGTAACTACATTATAATATAATAAATTGTATGAATATATTGTTCCATGTCAAAAAAGACATGAATATTGAAATTGAAACATAAAGCCTTATTTTATGAACTAACTTTACTCGAACCCATTCAGGGCTCGAATTATATTTTTAAAAACTTATTTCTTCATCGGGTAAGTAGGCATACTAATTTTTTTTTTTTTTAAATGTTTGCGTGAAATTCCGTTCATATGTGTTTTCCTTTGTGGTAAAAATATATTATTATGAATTTACGCAAATGAACTTAAAATTTACATTAGGATCAATGAAGTTATTTCTTCATCCAATTGCAATCCCAACCTAGGGTCTTAATAAATAAATTGTTATTAATTTTATTACTAAAAATAAACAACAATGATTTTTACTAATCAGTTAAATCATAAAGTAATCTTCAGATTGAATTGATTTTTATATTACATACAGTATTTTGAAAAGATTGTGACAGAATAAACATTTTTAATTTTTTCTTTGACAGGCATTATTTATTTTTTACTACTACCATGCACAACAGTTTTGCTATACAATCAACATTGTTATTGTTTTATGAAAAAGACTAGATATTTACTTCATTTTGTAACTTTTAAACTACCTACATAGATTTAAATAATTACATTCAGTTATCTATACATATGTAAGTAACTAAATAACTGTCGATAGGCTGGCCTTACTTAGATATAAGAATTTAGATTTTAAGAGCTACTTAAAAGTCCTGTGTTTAATCAATATTTATTTATTAGTGTATACTTTTACTTTATGATTTCTTTTAGGTACTCTCTTTATAGTAGTCATTTTATAAATTATTTAAAGTACTTATGCAAGCGTATTACATTTATTTATACATATTAAAGGTAGTAATAATAAAATACATATTTTAATTAGCAATAGTTATTGCATAGTATTTAAAATTAGTTGCCGAGATTTTTTTACCAGACATTTATTTGAGTATCACAAATCCACCTGTTTTATTACCAGATTAACAACACCTCCAGACAAAAAGTTTAACCAATGTCTTATTAGCACCTCTTACCATTTTGTATGTGGAATGGTTATGTATAATATAAATACCCATTTTTTAAAAACAAAAACAAATTTTAACATTTCTGATGTATCACTTATATGAAGCATACTTTGTTTAAATTATTTTGTCAAATGTGTTGTACCTACTATTTAAAATTTTTTCGGAGTTCTAAATTTAAGAACAACTGTTATAGACAAGTTTTACCAAATCAACACACTCGATAATCATAAAGCCTCTCTTTCGACTTTTGACGGCATTACACACATTATTATAAATATGCTAGGTAACGCCGTCAATTTACACGATATTTCAAATATTTTTTATTATCAGATAAATTCCTTTGTTGTTATGATTCATTTTACTTTGATGTAATCATTATCTATCTCAGTTTCTTTTACCTTCCTATATTATTATTATTATAGTACAACCTCCCTGATTATCTTTTGTCTATGACTACCGGTTTCGAAATAAAAAATAATTTTGACTCCTTACATACGAAATATAAAAGAAAATTAACCTTTACTTTTTAAACTGCAGTAAATAAACATGTGTACTTATATGATTTTAGCAAACTAAATAGTCCCATCTAGTTGTTTGTGATTAATAAAAACTTATGTATAATGGTGTGGTGTGCCTTGCTTCATAAATTTATTATAACATAAATATTATCTGATTTATGATCACAGCCTATCACTAACGTGGTATGTCAAAAATAAATTATTGTTTTATATTACTATTACTAAAATGTATCTAACCAAATATTATTAACATTTATTGTTTTTTTAGTACCTTTGCATAATTTGTTTTGCAAAAGGGGAATAAATAAATAGTGTGATAATATATTAATTATTATGCCTATTATTCTCAATTATTTTATTGAAATTAATACTATTATAATTATAATAATAGTAAATAGGTAGTCTTCAAAGAGAGATAATAAAATAAATCAAACATATTATAATAAGTTACCTATATGAGTTTTAAAATTATTTTAAAAATAATGGAAATGGTAGCTTAAAAAGAGCCTTTCCTGTTAAACATAATTCCTTTGTAATTTTTTCCATTGAAAAAAATTTACCATTTTACAAAATGAAATGTTTTTTTTTTAAATTCTTCAATTTATATCCGTTGTAAAAATTTATTGGATTTGAAAGCCTAGTAAAAAAGAAAATTCAAGTGCCGACAGAAACTAAATTTTCCGAGGTAACAAAAATGTTTGCTTGTTTTCTAGTTTCAGTAAAAAATGTTGGTATTTAATACAATTCGCCATCTTGTTAGAATCATAAATGTCTGAAGTTTAACAACATCTTCATGAAAAAATTATTGTTGACATTAATGAAAAATTTGTCAGTACTCGTTAAGTAATTTGAAAAAGTTTTTTACTGCATTTTATGACCAGTCCTTTTAACATTAGAAACTTACATCAAAATTATTTTATTTTGTTATGAAGTTCTTAAACTGTAAACCGTAGATTAACAAAAACACTTTTAATTTAATATTTTGTAAATATAGTTTATAAAGATGCAAAGTTAAACACATCATGAAATGCCTTACACTAACAGATGAATATAAAATAAATTGTGATGTTGCTTTAGTTCATTGTTTTATTTTCAGCATTTTTCCAATACTTAATAGGGTTTATTAATAGGTAAGGCCAAAAAAAAGTGTACCGTTAATATGCATGAATTGGTGACACATTGCTAACAAACTGGTATATCGATAAAATAAAATTCCAATCATTCTTGGTAATGTCATGTTATCCTCTTCTCTCCGCCTCTCGTAAGAAAGACATTCCTGACTTATCCCTTTAACTGATAAAAAATAGCAATTTAACTTTTGACCCCGTTTATTACTACCTTAATTTCTTTACCACAGAATCTGCTCTATGGTTAAGTGAAATCTCGTTCTGAGCTTTATTTCGTCTATGATTCCTTCTTGCAAAAAAATAACTGTCATGGCGAACAGCCGCAAATATATTTTCCATTATCAGGCCGACCCGGCATAAATCCTGGGGAATGAAGACGTAATCGTAAGTGTTATAAGCTTTTTAATAATAACTTCCATCCCCGAATCAAAACTACGTACTACAAGCCCTGTCACTTTATAATCTTTCAGGTCTAATTCCCTCCCTTTATCTACTTCCCTACTCCTGACATAATAAATTAGAGATATTATAATTAAAAATGGCCTAGACACTGATCCGTGTCTGGTTATCAGCTAGTTACCGAGTGTCACACGCTGACCGGTACATCCACGGAAATCGCAGATATATTCCCATATCCGTGTCATCGCTCACAAAGAGCGTGAAATTTCTGGACCACGTGTGAGGATATATATAAAATATTGCATGCCTCAAAGGACTAATTAACAAAGCTTCACCTCGTGCAGGTCCTGATGTGGACAACTGCACAATGACGATACATGGATTCATCACCTCTCTTCAAAATATCACTCTCTACATAAAAATTAAAATTCTTAACCTCAAAAATCACTTCGTTCAAATCTCAACACTAAGCCTGTTTTTTTCTTTAATCTTCGACGTAGAAATTGTTATTGTAAATTCCAGTATGATGATTCGATGGATGGATTCATATTACTTAAGTTTTCAACCTATATTTGCAATGATATCTTTATCACACCATGTCAAAAATTAAAAACCTCAAATACTTACCGTGCATTCCCACATCACAATAAATCTTGTAAAACAACTTATATTTTAAATATACACACATTGAATTTTCTATAGCTTTGTTTTATTTACATTCCTGAAACTCTGTGGAATATTTCAAATCCTTGCTTACTTTAAAAAAAATTTATCGTGAGTCTTTTGCTAACTGATTGAGCTATGCAGGTGAGCGTCTGAGGTTGTGTGGAGCCAATCAGGTAAGCCTCTCACCCACAACGTTACAAAGGTGTCACCTTCAACGCGGGGCAAGTTCACCCTGTCTTTAATAAATTAACCCTGACTTTACTTATTGTATGTATATATTTGACTCACACTGGCGCCCATTTATCTCTAATAAACTTCTATAATCTTTGAAATCATCCCACCACAGACGGTTAAATAATGTAAATAAAACTTATATTTTATTATATATTTATATATTATGTCAAAACCCTCTAATCCATTCCCTTCCCAAAAAATCCCCAACCTCTGAACGTGCCAAGACGGAGGACATGGCAAAGCAACTTATTGATGCTGCAACCAGATGCAAGGACTAGAGTAAGGCGTGCTGCTATGACGTTGAACGCTACTTCAACACCTGGCAGCCAAGAAGGAGAACATCTGACAAAGAAATCAGGTGGAAATCGCTCATTATTGAAGTTCTATTTTTGTTTAGTTTTCTTTTCTTTCTAATCAATTTTCTGATACAGAAAGCTACAGGTGATTTACTTTCCCTAGAGAATACAAAATTCTCTAAAATTAAGTCAGACATTATATGTCTACTTTTGTTTTTTGTTCTGCTAACATACAGATGCAGAAAGACATCACATTGTGTGGCTATTTTGCATGTCACAAATATGCGTATAGGCTGGCATGATCTTTGGTTAGTTTTACCTTTTTTTTTTTTGAGAGAAAAAATAACACAAACTCTCTCAAAAATTTATTTTTTTGGACAAAATATCTACTGTATGCAATTTTGAACAATGAAGGTAGAAAATTTTTGTATTAAATTAAGTTTGTCACAAACTTGATGGGAAAAAGCTGGCGTGGGAAGATCAAAAAACCCACTCTGGTGGCAACCTTGATACAATACACTTGTGCTGTGAGAAATTGGATTCTCATCTTGTTTTTTTCTTTTGCTGAATTCATAGTAAAAAGAAGTTTTATACTTTTATATTATTGAATAATCTGGGAAGTGAATCTAATTCATAGTGAAAAAAAAAGCTGAATTATCTTATATTTTGCAGAATGGTTTTTCTGAGAAAAAACTTGTGTTTTGGAACATTGTAATCTGAACAACATTTTTTTTCTTTTCAATATTATATTGAATCTTACATCTTGTGCTGTGCTGTGAACGTTACTTCCTTTTACTGAAGATTATTGTGGAAAATCATTCTATGATAACCTGTAAATTTTACAGATACTTGTAAAATTAACTTTTACCAATTCATACCTAACCGACATGTGGAGTGTAGATTGTTGTACAATCATCTAATTGCCATGAGCAAAATTCTTACTATTAACTATTTTAAAAGTTAATACATCTTTATAAATACAGGATTGACTTTTCCCTTATTTATTCTTTATTTTATGCCTTTTTCGCACAGTGGGCAAACTATGACATTATTGTAAAAGCATGGATACTGAGATATTTTTTTTAAATTACAGACGACGAATATGGAAAGTTTAAATATATTGAGGAAAATAAATGGAATATGGAGCTATGCTATATTATATAAATTCTCTGAGAACATCGCACCATGGCCGACGACACTTCGTCAGCAAAATTATACAGGTTGTACGGTTGATATTATAACATATCCGTTTATTAACTTATTTTGACTTCTCAAATCTAATTTTATTTAAATTTTTCTTTCGCTTGGCGAAACCTTTTCGAATGCATTATGGAATGAAATATTTTTCTGAACATAAATTGTTTAAAGTGACATCTATGTATGTTATCTAGATTTCTAGTGTGGGATTCGATTTACAATTAAAAATTTAAATTCCATTCACGGAAAATAAATACTTGCACTTGTTAATATAAAATTTCAAATTTAAAAATAGTAAATGCATGTATTCAATATATCCTTTTATATTTTAAATTTCTTGAAAACTTTTATGTGCTAAAATGCAATTGTAATAACCCAACAATTAACTATTTTAAAATTGGAATAAAATCTAGTGCGACATCTATCGTCGACAATAGATAATTATTTATGGAGTTTATTTATCTGTCATATTTAGGTCATGACGCATGAATTACTCGAATCACGTACGAAATCTATTTTTATGAATGTTTGTTGGGTCCATTGATCGGTAATGCTTTAAAACTGAGGTTTTTGAATGCGTTTATGAATAATATAAAATATTTTCATTACACTGTGAATGATGGCATTTCAAATATTAAATTCATGCGATGTGTTATATGCAAATCCTTATATGGCCTGGAAAACTTTTTGAATATATTCTTTTGATTTTGAAAAGTTTACTCTACTTAAATATACGTTGATATGCATGGTGCATAGGGCATCCATGTACTATCATCTATTTGCTTTAGAAAATAAATTTTTTATTCTTTTGAAAAATTTTTTGGTTTCGCGTATGTTTAGGCGGATTCCTAGACAATGTTAATTCATCATTTGTATTGGTGCATAGGGCACGATGCCTGTAATTAATCTCGTATTATGTGTAATGGAATGTATTCTTTTTTTGAAAGGATTTTTTTTTATTGTATTATGTGTACGTAATACAGTTACTGTGAGTCTTGTTTTCCCACTGAAACGATTTTGTGTTTATCTCGCTTTTTTGCTCGAGAAAATTCTCTTCAAGTTGTTACATACGATCGGTACGCGAAGGAAAAAACGCGTATCGCCAGTATTCTCCTTGTTCTGTTGCAGGACATCTCTTATTTTTGAGGGGTGCGATCCTAGAAGCGATTGCATGCCAATTTTTTTTTCTGAAAACTTTCTATGAAATAACCCACGCGCTGGGGGTTAATTTCTATCTTCCTTTACACACGAGAGCCTCTGTAGTTGGGAGGGCTGACAATGTTCCCGAAGACTTGCGCGATACCAGTAGACAGGTAAAAACAGTCTAAAATAGAAAAAAGTATATTAGATTGTGTGCAATCACAATAGCTTGAGGTTTGCGTCTAGGCTAAAAAGTTAGCATTTACTCGAACCTAAATACATTTATCTTTAGGAAACTTGTGTTCTTTTACTAACAGCTTTGGCAGTACAATCAATATTTTCTTGCAAGTAAATTCAATAAACAATAAATCTACTTCGTTCGCTTTGATCTAGTGTTTTGTTCAAGTGCACCATGCAGACTCTGGAATCTGTGAGTTTTCACGACACAATAGACATATATGTTAAAATGTAATGAAAATTAATAACTGTCCCAAATTAAATATTAATCATATTCTTATCGAGCACTTTTTTAACTGGTAATTTTCTACTTGCAAGAGAAAAATGAATGTTTCTTTTATAAATCTGTTTACCTTCTAATGTAGTGTAAGTACAGATTGTTCATAAGTTTATTATCCGTCCTTAGTAAAAGGACTATGAAACTCTTGACAGTAGGTGAGATTTTCATAGATTCATGTTGTCAAAAAGAAAAACATTTTTGCTTAATAAATCATATAAATAAATACTCAAAAAAAAAAAACATTCCTAAAACATTCCATTTAAATTCTTGCCCCAGTTTTGATTTTTGCAATGCTAGCTAAAGGAGACGTCTGGAGGTGTGAATTGGCAAAATTAAGCAGTAAATAAATATCAATTCCTTGATGTGATATTGATATTCATTTGATAATAGAAATTACCTTTTTTCTTTTTGCACAAACCTTTCAACGTGTAGAATAGTTAGCTATATGCTATTCCTTATCTTGTTTCTTGATAATGATGTTTTTGTCTTTGTATGTATCACGTTGTCAACAACCTTTTCGTTTGACCTAGTTTATCTTGTAAATGTACATAAAAAAATTGTGTACGTTTATAGTTATACAATGTAGATATAAAAGTTCTCTAAGTTTTTGATTACTAAACACATAATGTTAGAATATAGAACAGCTGTGATGTCATGCTGTGGTATTTTCTAGATAATTAATCTTAAGTGCTAGAAATGCACACAACCACTGAGGTACAAGTGTCCGCCAACCCAAAACATTCTGGAGTTTTTCATCTCAAAACAGAATGCTTTGTTTAACTTGTTTTTGTATTAATAATGAAAATAAAGTCAAATCAGGAGTGTAGTCTCCAAAAAGAGTGCTTTGTTTACTTATGTTAAAAGACAGCTTCTGAAGTCGAGGTTAACTAAACCTTAATGTTTTCGACAAAGAACTGCTCGGCGCTACGTTTTTGCTATGAGGGAATATGTCCCAAGCGAAGCCAGTGTCTCCAAAAACCAATTTACTAGATGGTCCAGAAGCAATTGTGACTGAAATATCTACGTAACTTTAATTTAGAAATTCTCTATGTGATGTAATAATTTATGTATGTTTCTGAATTTCTACATATTTCCTTGTGTACCATCGAACCAAGGGCACACAGGGAAATTACTAAACAAACTTGGTAACCCATATTTTGTTGTAGTACGTATGTTTGATTCTTAACTACTCCAAAAACTTCATCTTCAAATCTCTAATAGTAAACTTCTTGAAATCTTTTTTTTTTTGTTTGTTTATCGTAGGAAGGGAGTGTATGTCATGAAATTATTCTCCCGCCACTCGTAAGAAAGACATTCCTGAAACTTCCCTTTAACTGAAAAAAAAAATAGCAATTTAACTTTTGACCCCGTTATTCTACCTTATTTCGTTTACCACAGAATATGCTCTAATGGTAAGTGAAATCCTCGTTCTGAGCTTTTTCGTCTATGATTCCTTCTTGCACAAAATAACTGTCATGGCGAACAGCCGCATATATTTTCCATTCAGGCCAACGTCCCGGCAAAAATCCTTGGGGAATGAAGACGTAATCGTAAGTGTTATAGCTTTTTAATATTAACTTCCATCACCGAATCAAAACTACGTACTACAGCCCAGTCACTTTAATCTTTTCAGGTCTAATTCCCTCCCTTTATCTACTTCCCTACACCTGACATAATATTAGAGTATTATAAATTAAAAATGGCCTAGACACTGATCCGTGTCTGGTTATTATCAGCTAGTTACCGAGTGTCACAAAAACGCTGACCGGTTACATCACGGAACGCAGATATAATCCCATATCCGTCAATCGCTCACGCGTTGAAATTCTGGACCACGTGTAGATGATATATTTAAAATTTGATGCCTCAAAGGACTAATTAAACAAAGCTACACCTCGTGCAGGTCCTGATGTGGGACACTGCAACAATGACGATACATGGGATCTTCACCTCTCTTCAAAAATTTCACCTCTACATAAAATTAAAATTCTTAACCTCAAAATTCACTTGTCGTTCATCTCAACACTAGCCTGTTTTTTTTCTTTAATCTTCGACGTAGAACTTTGTTAATTGTAAATTCCAGTATTGAATGATTCGATGGATGGATTCATTTACTTAAGTTTCAACCTATAATTTGCAATGATAATCTTTATCACACCTTGTCAAAAAATTATAACCTATATACATTACAGTGCCTAACACATCATCTAAATCTTGTAAACATACTTATATTTTAATTACACACATTGAATTTCTATAGCTTTGTTATATTTACATTCTGAACTCTGTGGTATTTCAATCCTTGCTTACTTTTAATAAAATTTTCGTGAGTCTTTTGCTAAACTGATTGAGCTATGCAGGTGAGCGTCCTGAGGTTGTGGAGCCAATCAGGTAAGCCTCTCACACCCTCAACGTTACAGTATATAAAGTTTGTCCTCAGTTTTGAAGTACAAGAAAAACTGAGCAAAATGCATATCTTCACTTGAAGTATACAACTTTACACAACCATTAAGCACGGTTGCGTTTAAATTCCTTTTAAAAAATTCATGTGGGATAAAAGATAACAAAATTTATAAAAAAAACAAATAATGTTATTTAAAAATCCAATTTATTTTCATCAAAAATAAAGTTCGCCGCGACTTCCGCTGTCTCTCATCACTCGAGCTTGTGGCTGCCCCTTCACGATTCCTCTCTTTGGCAACTTCTTAACAAAACAAATTGAAACAGTATATACTATACAACATATCATGCAAATATTTGTCTACGATCATCGAGGGAGGTTAAACCTTTCAAACAATTTAATAGTAAAATATTTCTATAAACCACAGTTTATAGCTTTTATCAGTGATATTAAAAACGATTCTTAGAGACCACATTACCAAGGTTGATAAATTCATATCTTTCGCATTTAACAATGGTAAATATATTTCATTTCTTATCTTACGAATCAATTGTGAGAGAAATCTGTCATCCGGTGAAGAAAATCGTGAATAAAATATTTGACATTTTTATTATAATGTAGAATGCATAAATATGCTTTAATTAAATCACCCCGCCCCCCCCTCCCCCCCCCTCCCCATCAACACCATTGAGACAATTCCAGGTACCCTTGATTAGGTAATGGATTTTTTTTCAAATCCATATTTTGTTTTAACTAGACTTTTTATCAAGATTTGTTAACAAGAGTTTAGTGTTAACAGTTTAAAGGTGAAAACATAATTAAAAATGTAATATTTCGTTGTAGCAGGGTCGCTTTGATCCCCTCGAGTGTTTCTATATTATATTTCACTATTCGATATTGGTAATTATTAAAATAATTCATTTATAAAATATACAGTACAGTAAAATATTAAGTTCCTCTTAATCTGATATAATATAAACAATGACTTTCATTTTGAAATATTTTACAAGCATTGAAATAAATGATATGTACATCCGTTGCAAACATAAATGAAAAATGAGTTTCTAAGTGGATCGTGAAAAGTATGAAGATTTTAGTGTTAGTTACATATCAAGTAATATGGCGAATCCGTAACTCCCGCGAAGCCACGGGATGCGTGAAATATTCATAGAAAAATATAAATAAATCTGTCATGTACAAGTAAAGTAAGTACACAGTCAAACAAAGAGTGCGGCAGTGAGCAGAGATATAGAGAGACAAGTCACCAATGGTAGAATCCCTATACAAATTGAAATATTCAATAATAAACCATCTTAAGAACTATTATAAAATTTATATAACCATCTGCTTAAAAGCTAATAAAAAAATGTTGAACCATTTGCATTACAATATATAAAAATTACACTTCACACGTATTGTGAGATTCTCAATTCTCATAAGTTTAGTATTAAATAATCAAGACATTTTGTTTAAATGATTATATGGTAACGTACAGAGGCACGATAATTTCAGGACCAATGTGTGTGCAAGAGTACCCGTATGTACCGAGACAAGTGAATATGCATTTCCCACACTTAAAACACTAAGAAAGAACAACAAAACTTACTTTAAAACTAAACCATTTCACGACATTTATTATGCACTCGCTGTAACATTAGCTTTGTTTTAGATCTTACGCGTATAAAATACTTTCATAACACCAATTAGTAGTGTGTAGCTTATTCGTAAAACTAATTTCAAAATACCAAAAGTAGACAAAATTACTATGAAAACGCCAATTGGCACAAAAATCGAATGTACTAAAATAAACAAACAAAATAATATACATACATTCATGTAACTAACACAATCCAACCTGATAGAGGTCCCCATTAAATTTGGCAGTATATTTTTGCCTTATATTTATATTTATTCGTATTTATTGATGATCAAAATAAAAAAGCTCACTTAAAATATCCACCGACATATTTCAACATAAAAATAGAATATAGAATTAAGAAATTTAGTATTTTTGTTTCTGTTTAAAAAAAAAACGTTTTTATAATTATGATTAGTTAATCTGTATGAAAATAAATCAGCGACCTTACCTTTTTCAATTTAACAAACATCCAAATTAAATTTGAGGAATAAAAGGGAAAAAATAAATTTTTAAAAAAAAATCCAAATAACACATAAATCATTGAAAAGCTTTT
>JAGVSP010005635.1:0-10204 GCA_022494985.1 Micrasema minimum
GGCTAAACATAAATATTCTCTTGGATAACAATTAGCATGATATCGAGTAGATTCGGTACAAGTAGGTATAGTAAGTTACTTCGTCTTCTAATGAATCAATTCCTTCTTTTATTCATCTTCTCCATCGACCTGCTGAATGCTGAACACCGTGGCCCACCAATTGGGCTCTTCCCGATTTTTTATTTTTTATTTTAAAAAATGGATTGAAAAATTACAATTTTATTTTAAAATTTTTACGATGTCACATGAATTTTCTAGCGCGGTTTGAAATAGCACTTTTTCAAATCGCTCGCGAAATCCTCCATTTGGCGCGCATGCGGTGTGACGTCATAGCAATATAGGCGCTCACTACGGAATGAATTTCACGTCTTTCACGGTAAACGGGAATGACGTCATTAGCCAATAACGGGCGTTAAAAGTCATTCGTATTTTCGTGTTCTTAAAACATAAATTTATTAATGAAAACAAAATTTTTGATCATTGTGTTTTATATCGTTGGAATTGTAAAAATATACTTTAAGTATTTATAACGTTTTCAAGGATATTCATGCTATCGGGAAGAACGCTATTGGCCAGGACGCTGACTGCCCCGATCGATCGCCTCCCTCGTCGATACATCAAACTTGTGAAAAAATCTAGGGCTATGATCGTATGGAGAAATGACAGTGCATCCTCTTAAATCGTGCACAGTAAACTTATTCTTAGTTCTCCTTATGAAAAGAACTCTTAATACAATGAAAATATGTAATCTAATCATAAATAAGTCCATTGAAAAGCAAATATCAAATATTGTCCACGTACATTTGCTATAATACATCATAATCATCATCATACCATATCCCCTCCCTATATGGAGCATATGGAATCCACAAACTGCCTCCAGGCCAAGCGATCGGCCGCCAGCTCCCGTGCATCTTCCCAAGTCAAGTCCACGTCCCGCAGCTCTGACGTAAACTGCCGACGAATTGTCAACAGTGGACGACCAGGACGCCGAGAACCGGATGCCTTGTAAAATAGGCAAGCATGGTTAAGGCTCTCAGGAGGCGTACGTAGTATATGGCCTAGCCAGCCGAATCGCCTTCGCCGGATGACAGTAGATACCAAGGGTGCCTCACCTCTGTGTTCCTTAAGTCAAACCACCGCACACCTAAAATTCTTAATAATACAAATCCTCTTAATTAACCATCCTCACAGAACTGAAGTGAACAGTATTTAAAATTGAAAACTGTTAATTTGGTATTTCAGGTCGAAACGTAGTTTTTTTTATTTTTTAAAGAAATACAGTAAATGCTTTTTAGTTGATCGTCTTGTGAATGTTAAAAAATGTCGTAGCCAGTAGTAAACTCACGAAAAGAAGTGAAGACAGCTGTTCCGTTTCTATTATTTTTCTTATTCGATTACTCAGATATCAAAGTGTTTATGTATGTAGAATATTTCTAGTACATGCAAATGTCTCTATAGTGAACTCCTCGGAAACCCGTTTCTTTAAACTTGCTGTCTAGCTTGCTGTACTAAAAACTTGACGCAGGTATAATATTATAACAGACAACAGCATTGTCATGGTACAGATAGGTATGGCCAAATCCACCGCAGACTCCGTTGTGCGTTACCTCATCTGTACGTGGGCGATCCGCCTTCATCCTTCCTCCTTATGTCTGCACAAGCGAAAGTTTTGGACCTTGCCACAACAGCTACATTACCATAGATTCAACAGATGAATATTTTAATTTATTATCGTTTATTGAGAATATTTATTTATTTATTTTCTGTACATATACAGAACATTCACAGGTGTGAATGTTCCAGTTACATATATACATGTGAAAATGATATTTATTACAAAATTATTAAATATTTACAATTAAAAAAAATAGGCTCTATAATTATACATATAAAAAACTAAGAAGAAACAATTATATAAAAGTAATAAAAATAAAATATATACATGCGTACGTAATATATAATACATATAAACAAATAATCAATATCTTTACAAAAGAAATATTTTTACTTTATTATTATGTATTTTACTAATAATAATTCTAGACATGTGGTTCTAAAATAAGTTAGATTATTTACAAAAATATCAATTTTTATTATACAACCTACATATGCGCAATAAGGGGTTAAAATATGCCATATTATTTTTAGTAAGTGCAACAAAAAATGTTTTATGGCGTCTTAACCGCGCATTCGGTACATTAATATGACACACAATATTTATTTTTTTAATTCATTTATTTATATAATCACAATAATGGGATGGCACTTAATCAGTAGAGACCCAATGATATGGCCTCGACTCACTAGATAGTCCGTGTCGAGTCAGGGCATTGTAGTATTATACATAACACATGTTTTTCACTTGCCGTACGATACACATATAAAAGATTTACTATGAGACAAAAATCATGCCCTTTCACATGCTTCCTACATACGAAATTACTAATTCAATATTACATACAATTTTTATTCAATGCACACAAACATCGAGACCACTTTTAATAGAGACGTTCATCAGCACAACACCCGTTCACGCAACAAAATACATTTAGAACCAGCAAATACAACCAAATTCGGTACAAGATCCCTAAAATACATAGAATTTTCCCAATTTCATTTGTTACCTGACATGTTTAAGATCCCTGTATCTAACTATCGAAACAGGACCTCTGATTTGAAAAAATATTATTTTTAAATAAGTATTTTGAATGATACCTTTTCTACTTGCGTCGATATAATATATGGTTTTGCTGTTACTGTTATAATTCACTTTATTGTTTCTTTAGGTTTTATGTTTTCATTGGATTGGTTCTGTTTTTTGTATATATTGTGTTTATTTTGTGATCTAAGTGATGTCAGTGCGTATTAGAATAAAATGAATATGTGTTTATAGTAATAAGAATAGTATTTTTTGGCAATTAATCTTTATTGGTGTAGGTAAGGCTCATCCGAACTGTTGTTAAAAATTTTCTGGTTATCAGATGATGAGCGGAATGGGGAAAGTTATGATACCTACATCAAGTGGCCACTTAACCCAGCCAATGACAGGTCATAAGCCCTGTAAACGCCTAGATAATCCACATTCGTTTCTAGAGTTTCTCTGTCTCTGTTGGGATATCAATAATACCATCTATTTCGTTCATGTATCTTTTGAGGTAGATTGGACTTAAAAATTGTACTTATTTTTCTCGTGATCCGACCGATGGATTTTCATGATTTTTAAAAAATATATATAACTTTTATCGAATATGACTTGCATTATTGATTTGTTGGTGTATCGGATGAGTAGATGGAACTACGGCCGGCCGGCGCACATAGAGGTTTTTCACGAATCTAGCCGGTCAGAAGTCTTTTTCGTAAAACTTGCCATAATTAAAAAAGAATTATTTCCTAGCAATGTCAAAGGATTACTGAACATAGGACTCCCCCTACCCGGGACCTGCAATAACGTTCCGCACTAGCATTTCAGTTTGAAGTTGATCGTCTCAGGAAGTGCATGTATTTTTTATCGGTGTTCCTTGTGCAACAGTTCAGTTTGAAAATTATTTTTAAATAAGTGGCACTAATTTTACCAAAAAAAGTTATGGATATTGATAATGCAGGTATGACAGCATATATTTAAAATAGTTTTGATTTTATTTCTTAGAATTATAATATTGTTATTTCGTATCGAAAATGTTTGTTTTATTTAGGTTTTTTATTTTACATTTTTGATATTTCCGAGAGTGTAAGTTGTACGATTTCGTGCTATTTCGCTACATTTCTTATTTTTACCATAGAGAATAAAGCTTCGACAATAGAATAAAATAGAAATTAGCCGTCGATTTTTCGCCGTTTTTTGCTTTGTAGGTCATCAAATAAAACAGCGGATTTAAAAAAAAAAATAAAAATAAAAATAAGTTTTGATTAAAAATTGTTTATAATTTATTTTAGGGTTACCAGGTGTCTCCAACGTCATAACCATGACTCGGAAATTTTTGTTTGATAAAATGCAGGAGCAAAATTTATCAAGTTTCGAAAAAAAATGGAATACCTGGAAAATTTTCTTATTGGCAACAAAAACTACTCTAATGATCACATTAAGCGCAAGTTTGCAACTTTAAAGTTTCGATTAAAGAAAAGATGGGTTAAAGTTCATAAAAAAGAAGACTTGTTCTCAAAAAATAACGCGGAATGGTTGAAAGGATGTGTTTCATTCCAAAAGCTATACCTATACAGCAACAGCGAGTGGGTAGGCCTCAAAAAGATTTGATGTCTTTAAAAAATTTATAAATAAGTATTGTAATATTTGAATTTTTTGGTTGTATCAACAATCTTATCAATGTTTACTCTTGTTATTAGTGTTAATAATGCAATGTTCTGTATAATATTCGTATAGTAACAAAAATAATTTGGTAAATTTATTTTCCGACTTAACACGAAATACATCTAGCAAGTCGGAACATAGAAGCTATAAACTCTCCAAATGTATATTGTACGTTGAATAAATATATTAATATGCACGTATTGTTATATATATTCTCAACAATTTGAAAATGTCCTCAATGTATATATTTTTAAATATGATAAATAACTGGTAAAACTCGATCCAGTTTTTTCTTTGTCAACAGTATTAATACAAAACTTCGTTCTGTTCAAAATGAGCACAGCTTGACTAACTCACCCCCCCTTGACAACATAGATCGCTGATTCTCATCATCCATCATCATTTCATATCCGTTTCTATGTGAAGCATATGGAATCCACAGAACTCCTCCAAAGCCAGCGATTCGGCTCGCCAGTTCTCGTGCATCTTCCTAAATGTCAGGTCCACGATCCCGTAGCTCTGACGCTATGCAATTCCTAAGTATACTTTTTACATCATAAAACAATAGAAATCTCATTAAAGAATAATAATAACTAATGAAATAATTGTTGCCGGCTAAGATTTGATCACAAACCTCTATGTGCGGCGCTGCGGACTATAATAACGGTATCGGCGCGGCGGTTCATTGTGTTTATTGAAATTATACGTAAATTTATCTCCTCGTAGTTTTCAATAGGTACACGTATTTATATTTGATTCGAAGTATACATTTCAATATACCGTTACTTTGGTCATAAAAGGAATGTATACAATAGTGCACACATTTAGCACATACGCCGATTATCCCGAATTTTCACATGTCCACTTTCAAGTACTTGTCGTACTTGGTCATACCATGTCTTTCCTCGGCCTTCCCTCTGCTTCTACGTCCCAGGCAACACGTGCATTTAAAACTTCTCTTAAGCCGATCTTTCATCGCTTATTCGCTTCACCATGACCAAACCATGCGTAAAAGCCCTTTCTTAATTTATCAGATAATGCTTATCTCAAGCCTTGCACTCTGATATCTAATTTCGACAGTTTGTATCAGCTACATACATAGTCTTACCACACACAGAATCGCATTTAACATGCATTCAGTCTACTTTCATCCTTCCCAAACGTCCACGCTTATCACTACCATACTTAAGAGGTTGGATAACCAGAACTCTGTCCGTGTGTAACTGCCAATTTGTCCCTTTCTTTCGATAAGTTCTTATTTGCCAACTATCCGATTTCAAGGCACTGACTATTAACTCTGTTTCTGGCACTAACTCCTTTCTCTCATTTAACATTGATAAAAAATATGTTAAATGAATTTCTTGTCTGCATCTGTAATATTATGTATTTGTGTTACACAAACACTACTAAGTGAGTGTTGGTACAGCGACACAGGTTCTATAATAATTATAACGGATTTGCCAAATTACGCGAGCATTGAATTGTTCCGTGTCAATCATGGATAAATATACGAGTTTAGGTACCTACTACTCACCAAGACACATAGTTCAATCACCCAAAACATTAAAGATTTTAATTCAGGCTGTATTTCCATAGAAAATCTATATTTTAAATCTCAGAATATAGTTAAATTATAAGTGTAATATTACCGTTTTTACGCTTACTTTAGAAAATATTTTTAAGCGTCTAGATTGGGAACAAAAAGGTCTGAATATCGATAGGGAGCGGCCTCACCACCTGAGATTCGCAGAAGATATTGTCCTTATATCCGAGAGCCTTGATGAGAAGACTGAGATAATTGAAGACCTAAAGGTAGAATCGGCCAAAATTGGACTCAAGATGAATGTAGCCAAGACGAAATTGATGACAAACGTCAACACGGATGGAAAAATTCTACCTGTGGTAAAAGTCGACAACTATGTTTATCTTGGTCACAAAGTCAACATCGGCAGAGACAATTAGACCAGCGAGGTGGATAGGAGGATAAATCTCTCTTGGGTGGCTTTTGGAAAGCTAAATTCCACATTCCGAAGCTCCATTCCAACTCACTCAAGACTCGAGTATTCAACCAATGCATTCTGCCCGTCTTTACTTATGGCGCGGAAACAATGACTCTGACCAAGCAATCCTCCCATAAGTTGCAAGTTGCACAGGAGAGCATGGAGAGAATCATGCTTGGAATAACATTAAGAGAACAAAAAAGGAACGATTGGATCCGACGCCAGACAAAGGTCTGCGACGTGGAGGAGCGAATTGCTTGGTTGAAGTGGAAATGGGCCGGTCACATAGCCAGAATAACGGACGACAGATGGACGAAACGCGTTCTGGTGTGGAGACCGAGGAACCAGAGGCCTCAAGGACGTGAGATGGGTGGACGACATCAGGAAGACAGTGGATGGGGACGGCGCAGGATCTGGAGGAGTGGAGATGGCAGGGGGAGGCCTATGTCCAGCAGTGGACCTCAACGGGCTGAGATGATGAATATTACCGTTTCTACCATAAACAGTGAAAACGAACTGAATATGTGTAGTTTCCACGTAAATACCTCATAATGTACGATACCTTGGACTGGCACTGAAGCGTCAGACTGACGTTTTGCCTTTATGTAATAAATGTTAATGCGGTGTTCTATGCACTTTTAGGAGGCAAGAAAGGAGGGCAAATGATTTAAAACGCCCGGCCCTTGGCCTTGTTAAGAACTTAATTTGATGAATAGTATTACCATCGTGTCAATTTATTCGTTTATCGCGTGTGTTAGTACTGGGCGGAGATAATGATTATTTATAGATTAATTTAATTATTAAATTTGATGAATTAAAAGTATCGGCACACGAGCTCCAGCAGAGATGGACTGTTCCGTTCTGTTAACAATATGGAACTCGCGGTTATTAATATTAATTTATTGTTCTTTCGCGTGAAACGGTAAGTAATGATGATCTTCCGAATCTTCAAAGCAATTGTTATTTTTTATATCTCTGAATCTGGAGTTATATGCTTGAGCATAAAGCCATACTTACTGAAAACATTATCGTGGTAGTTTTTATCAGAAAACAATAAACTACACGATACTTATTGAAAACGTGTATTTTTATAGCTATTGTAAAGTTTAAAACGCAATACAAATATTGCGAGCATTTCCATCGATATAATTATGTGAAAAGTAGTATAAGAAATAAAAAACTTTTGGGTCTGTAAAGTCGGTTTACGGACGATAATTTTACGTGATAACGTCATAAGAAAACATCGATGAAAAATAGCATACTTTTATGAATTGAATTGAATTATTATTACTGAATTATCATTATTTTGTAAAATACAAAGCAGGAGTTAATTGAAAATTACAATTTTTTCCATAAATTATCATTTTTTTGCACTCGTTAATTCAAATACTGAAATCCAAAAAGTCTGTAACAATCCATTCGGTAACAAGTATTTCGTTAAAGATTACTTTCGGCTGCTGTCTCCCTTCTACTCGGACGCATTGGCCGATGGAGTGGAAGAGAGATAGATGCGTCACAAACCGAACGCTTAGGCCGATCGTGCCTCTCTATCGCTTGTTCCGCCCTCTCGCTTGCACACTCGGCTCAGGCGCAACGTGACAATGAGTCATGCTTTTTCGTGTGTGCAGCCGGCGTTCATCGATTTATTAGACGTTTTCACGTCAAAAATAAAAAGTTTTATTGATATTTACGGAACTTAACGTAGGTACATTGTATCCTTGTCATACCTCCCACGGAATTACCTTTTAAGTGTCGACCTTCAGTGGGCATTGTTCTATGGTAATTGATTTACAGTTTTTGCTGTCGGCAGCACCAAAATGAACAGTGATTTTACAATCCTCCGTTCAGACTGCTGTGCACCCGTGACTATCTTTACCTGTACATAATAAATCATTACACATCATCTTTCATTGCAATCATATTCTGTTAATAACTGTGTGGCAAATGTGATGGTTTTTGAAAGAAATGCGAAGATGACTGTATGTAAGATAATAGTAAATGGAGACAGATTAAAGCAGGTTAAAGAATTTGTATATTTGGGAAGTATGTTTACAAGAGACGGAAATGTGGATAAGGACATTGAGAGAAGGGTTAGTGCCGGAAACAGAGTTAATGGTGTCTTAAAATCGATAGTGGCTAATAAGAACTTATCGAAAGAAGCGAAATTGGCAGTACACAACGGAGTTCTGGTACCAACCCTTATGTATGGTAGTGAAGCGTTGAAAGCGTGGTGTTGGAAAAAGAAGGATGAAAGTAGACTGAATGCTGTTGAAATCCGATCTATGTGTGGTAAGACTATGTGTGATAGGTGTACAAATGTCGAAATTAGAGCAGAGGGCAAGGCTGAGATAAGCATTATCGACAAAATTAAGAAAGGGCTTTTACGATGGTTTGGTCATGTGGAGCGAATGAGTTATAAAATAACGGCTAAAATAAGTTTAAATGCAAGTGCACCTGGATGTAGGAGCCGAGGAAGGCCGAGAAAGACATGGCATGACCAAGTACGACAAGTACTTGAAAGTGGACATGTGAAAAGTCGGAATAATCGGCGTATGTGCATGAGAAGATGTATGAATGTAGAGAAAGCAAAGCAAGTACGTCAGGACAGAGTGGTATGGCGTTCTATCCTCTCTGCCTACCCTACTGTGATACATACACATAAAAAAAGAATCTCATGATTAGGCGTCAGTCAAACGATTCATGTCTAATATAAATATGTAGTTACCCTAATGTGGATGTACACAAGTTCAGATTTGAAACTTTTTGGTTTACGCATCCAAAAATACATGACCTACTCGTATTTATGTTTATAACTTAGAATTCTCTAAAAACACGCTGCGTATTATATTATTAGTTAAGTATTTAAGAGTTTATGTGGACATCTGATCTAGAATTATCAGACTTGACTACATTATCAACTAGACGAGCGCTGAGATGATTCAGACTTTTTAATATGAATTGTCATGAGCTGCTTGTAGAGATGTGAGCATCACGGTTTATTTAGGGCGATACATTAACCGAATTAATGTAAAAATACAAAAAGCCGAAACCGAGTTTTCACTCGTGGGATTGAATATTCGTACATTAACATTAACCCTCACACGGAAATCACATGCAATAACGTTTTACAATAAAGCTGAATTTACGCAACAAAAGTGGCATGGTGGAATTTATATTCGAATGCATAAAAAAAATTATAACTCCTGCATCACACCAGTTCTCCTCTATGGCTTTGCGAATCGTGGCACTAACCAGGGGCCCAAAATAGCAGACTTCTGAGTGCAGAGAATAGGTGTCTTAGAAGAATTTTAGGTGTGCGGTGGTGTGACTTTGTAAGGAACACAGAGGTGAGGCAACCCTTGGTATCTACTGCCATCCGGCGAAGGCGTTTCGGCTGGATAGAGCATATACTACGTATTCTTCCTAAGAGCCTTAACCACGCTTGGCTATTTTACAAGCATCAGGTTTCTCGGCGACCCGGTCGTCCACTGTTGACAATTCGTCGGCAGTTTGCGTCAGAGCTGCGGGACTGGACTTGACTTTGGAGATGCCACGGAGCTGGCGGCCGATCGCTTGGGCCTGGAGGCAGCTGAGGAATCCATACGCTAAACATATGATGATGTACTGAAATTAACCCTAGAAGCGTATACTCGTATTTTTAGAAAATGGGTATGAAAACGCCGCCTCTAGCCAATTTTTGCTCGAAGACAAACTCTGAATTTATTATTTCAAATTGAGTTTAATATAATGTAAGGACCACAGGGAAAACTTCATCGTACCATTAATTCACTCGGTATATTTCCCCATTTTTTTCTAAAATTAGTTTTATTTGCCAAAACTCACAGGGTTTAAACGGTCGATGCTTATCCCTTCCACTGTACTTTTTTCCCTCAAA
>JAGVSP010005637.1:0-22681 GCA_022494985.1 Micrasema minimum
GCACGATCAAGTACAGAGGGCAGTGAAAAGTCGGAATAATCGACGTGCGTGCACGAAAAGATGTATGAATGTGGAGGAAGCAAGGGAAGTTTGCCGGGACAGCTTGACAGGTTGACATCAAAAAAATTACTGGGGTTATTTTTTTGATTGTGTGCTCGAGATTCCACTAGTCGTTTGGCTGCTATCGCTCTTGTTCCATGACAATGATTTAATAGCTTTTTTTCTTCGAAATGTTTCATAATAAATAAATGTTTCATTGTACCACAGTTTGTTTTCATTTCAAAAAAAGAAATAATTGAATTTACAGATGTTAAAAAAATGACGCAACAGGCTCATGATGTGATTTTTGACAAAATGGATGTCGTCACCGGCACGCGGCGGCGGCGTATTGAAAATTGAAATACAATAAACTTTGGATTTGTACGGAAGCCGCACGTTGTGGAATACTTTCTTAATTAAACGTGAGTTTGAAAAACAATGAGAAATTCACGTTTTTAGATTTTTGGGGAAAACGCGTCACACCGCATTTACGCAACTCAAAAAAAATATATCCACATAATTAGCGTGTCTTGACAGACGGCACAGTTTTCTGTCCCGGGATCGAATCCCGTAGGGGATGACATGAAGTATTTATTTACATGAGATTTTCATATTAATATTGAATGTGTGATACCTTGGACTGGTACTGAAGTGTTGTAAGACTGATCATCTTGCCTTCATGTAATAAAATGATCGAGATACACTGCACTTGGTGTACCAATGCAGTGCCCTATTCACCATTTGGTGCGGATAAGGGAAAGTAGTAGTAGTTTCTGTTCCGCTTAAAGTGCGCATTAAGCTAGCTTTATTTGGGACAGTAAACTGTACAGTTTCCTGTGCAGTCTGAAAACTGTCCCGTATAAAACGAAAACTGTATGGCCGGCGCGACGCGACGTTTGGCTGACATGACAGTTAATGTTTTTTTTAATGTAAACGTTTAATTAGATATTGGTAAATTGTATGCTTTTGAAAAACGTAAAAAACATAAAACATATTAACATTAGCTATACATATACACCGTGTCCCACGATGAGACCGCGAAACTCCGGATGGTGATTGTTCATGGTATTCTGAGAAAAAAAATCCTTATAAAGTTTTTTGATCCGGGCATTTTTTAATAATTAATTTAAAAAAAGTATTAATAAAAAGCGACTATGTATTCTGTTTGAAATGCTAGCGGTGGCGGGGTGGCGGGGAGGAGTGGGGGTCCGCTTTGGTCACCGAACGCCTTGCCTTGTGCGGACATTCAAAATTCGAATTTCATATCTGAAATTGGTGCAGGTCACGTGGTGTTAGCCAGTTCAAAAATGGACGGTATTACACGCGTGAATTTTTATTCATATTTTAATCATTTTTTTAAGAAATTAGAATTGAGTTTTTTGAAAAACTTTATTAAGATTTTTTTTCTCAGAATATCATGAATAATCACCCTCTGGAGTTTCGCGGTCTCATCGTGGGAAACGGTGTATACAATTTCCTGTGAGCAAACATACGATAATAACTAGCTAACTTTAGCGAGTATTTTGACAGAATGCGCAATTTTCTGAAAAAGAAACTGTGCAGTTTTCTTAACAAGAAACTGTGCGGTTTTCTTAACCAGAAACTGTGCAGTTTTCTTAACAAGAAACTGTGCAGTTTTCTTAACAAGAAACTGTGCAGTTTTCTCAACAAGAAACTGTGCAGTTTTCTTAACAAGAAACTGTGCAGTTTTCTCAACAAGAAACTGTGCAGTTTTCCGTCCCGTTTAAAGTCCGCGTTAGACCCTTCTCTACTTGGAATTAACCCTAGACCGCTCACCACCCCAGAGCGACAGATGTCCGGCGCGGCAGTATCGCACCGCGTGTTTTTACCTGTGTGTTATTTGTTTTTCTGGGGTTCTGTGCCCTCTGCAGCGCGGGAGGGGGGCACGACCGCCCGACACGCGATATTGCCCATAAAAAACAGAGAATTAAGAAATAACAGCAGTCTAGGGTCTGTACGTGGTGTTATACATGGAGTAACAAAACTCGTAGTACAACTCAATAACTAGTGAATCTACATCATGTTTTTGGAGTAAAATGTGTAACGTAGCTTTTGAATACGAAATTATTTTTTTTTATCTCATGAAAGCTTTCATTAACTAAACTAACTAACTAACTAACCATCACGCCATTTCCCCGTAGGGGTAGGCAGAGAGGATAGAACGCCATACCGCTCTGTCCTGACATACTTCCGTTGCTTCCTCTACATTCATACATCTTCTCATGCACATACGCCGATTATTCCGACTTTTCACATGACCACTTCTAAGTACCTGACGTACTTGGTCATGCCATGTCTTTCTCGGCCTTCAGCGGCTTCTACATCCAGGCACACTTCCATTTAAACTTCTTTTAGCCGTTCGTTCGTCGCTCATTCGCTCCACATGACCAAACCATCGTAAAAGCCCTTTCTTAATTTTGCCGATAATGCTTATCTCAGCCTTGCGCTCTGCTCTAATTTCGACATTTGTACACCTATCATACATAGTCTTACCACACATTCGCCTGAGAGATCGCATTTCAACTGCATTCAATCTACTTTCATCCTTGTTTTTCCAACACCACGCTTCACTACCATACATAAGGGTTGGTACCAGAACTCCATTATGCACTGCCAATTTAGCCTCTTTTGATAAACACTTATTAGCTACGACCGACTTAAGGCACCATTAACTCTGTTACCGGCACTAACCATCCTTTCAATGTCCTTGTCCATATTTCCATCACACATCCGTTTCACATCCGCTTGTAAATATGTCGTTTTCTTTATTGTTTCTTACTGACCGAAAAAACGCGGTTATAATTTAATTCGATGGTTTATTAATGTAAATTTTATTGCAGGAAATCGACCGAGCATTACATGGCTGAGCAGTCCATGGCTCCATGTATACTTTATTGCATAATTTACATTTTATTTATTTCAATTAAATTATAAATATGGAATATGTTATACCAGAATGTGTTGCTACCTATTTATTTATTTTATATACAATATATGAATTATGAAATGTAAAAGCCCTTTGGGCGTGGATATCAAAATAAAAATAAAATAAAATAAATAAAATATTGTATCTACGGTACATAATCACGCACAATTTTGAGAGTGTCGCATGCGACTTTCAGTCCAGCATAGGGCCCCAGATCTACAATGAAAGCCCTACCCTTTCCCTAGACTGCTTTAAAGACTATTGAGTCTTTTTTCAGTCCAGCCAACTCTACCGATTTTTTAACAAGCTAAACCGCGATTTTAAGATTGTTAGTGTGATAAAAATACGGATGAATTTACGATTATGTACGCGAACAAATGCTTTCATTGTACCCCTACCACCGTCTCGGCTTATGTATTATAATTGTCATTGTTTCCATCGCCCAAACCAACCAGAGTCAGCCCAAATTAACAGTGGTAGGGATGTTAGTTTCTACCCCGATCATTATTTATTAGTAATTACAATCACCCGTGTGGAGGGCCCCAGATCTGATAAAAATGCACACATTAAATCATCATCATCATACCATATCCGCTTTCTATGTGGAGCATATGGATTCCACAAACTGCCTCCAAGCCAAGCGATCGGCCGCAAGTTCCCGCGCATCCCTCCATGTCAGGCCCACGTCCCGCAGCTCCTTTTCGACTCTTCAAATAATGAATTGAATTGATATGTAGTAATTCTCATTAAAAGTTCTTCCGACCACGGTGGTAATTTTCAATTACCAAAGTGATAGAAAACCGTGTTCCATGTGATTAGTTAAGGGACACTACCCCTGTAGCTCAATCACAGATGACTATCGACGTGCTAATAAGCGACGTGATAACGATTTCTCACCATGGATGTTTAACGTTTTCGCGATCACAATGGAACATCCGTTAAAAGTTATCGATCGGGATTATTGATTACCGCTTTAAATATGGAAAATACGCAAAAACTGTAAGTAAAGTAAAATAATTTAGAATTTGACATCTCAACAGAGACGAGAAACTTGGAAGGGAATATGAATATCTAGGCGTTTACAGGGCTTATGACCTGTCATTGGCTGGGTTAAGTGGCCACTTGATGTATTACAACATTCCCCATTTCACCTAGTATTTGATATCCATATCTGCTAATATACAGTAAAATGGCGCGATGCTTCACATGTGAACTCTCTGTCATCCATTGAGAAAATTGCTAAGCATTTTAGCAGAAACCTTAATGATTGCAAGTGAGATTCTTACCGAATTATATCACCTACTAGGAAACGCCTGAAGATGAATCTTCAATTTGTTATGCTTTTAACTTTTACCAGCTAACACACTCAAAATGTTGTTTATTAAAATAATTAAGTTTTATAGAGTTTTAATTGTTTGTGCACAATTTATCATGGCATTTATTTGCTTTAAATCAATTTGAGAAAGCAATAAAACGAAACATTAGTCAAAGTATGCCTTTCATCTATGGTGCTTGGCAACGCGACCGTGATATGAACATATCGTCGTCATACAAGTGACCAAGTGCATATTTCGCGAAAACGTGATTAATGACTATTAGACAACTTACTAACACAATGGTTGCCTGGAAAAAATGCCCTAGTATTTTAAAGTTGGAAATATAATATGACTTGTTAAAAATATCCATTTAAAAAATAAAAATATAACAATAACAAATAAAAATGGTTAAATGACTCTCCTGAAAAATTTACACTTTGTAAGTTGGTCACTTTCTCTTGTATGACGACGATATGTTCATTGTGATCGGTCAAATGCTTAGCACGTTTTTAAGCACGTCGACAATCATCTGTAATTGAGCTACTGGCACTATTATACGTGTGACGAGTTAGAGGGCCGCCAGTATCTATTACCTACTGCGTACGCGATCAATCATCGTCCGTCTGAAGGTGTCACTCGAGATATTACTCCAGATACTAGGTGTGTATCGTAAATACATTATGAAGAGAAAATTTACTTTTGTAATTATGATGTATTGGATACAGTTTCGTCCTGTTGATGGTTTTGGTCGTTATGGTCCTCCGAGCGAGGAACGGAAGGAAGGAACTTAGATCAAGAATTTCAGACAAGTGACATTCCATACTTGAAAATTACCACCGTGTCTGAGGTGTCTAGTCATCCGCTACGGGGATACTTCACAATACGTGGTTACTTTTATGAGGACCAGTCTATTGGTAAATCCATAGATAATATTTGTTTCGATTACCAGTTTGTGTAAGTAATTATTCACAAAATTCGTTTCTGTATCGTACATGTTCAAATTATAATTCTTTTTTTTTTTCGGAAATTGATTTATTCAATATGTCCCTTTATTCAGTCAAAAAGAAAAATAAAGCTGATGCTCAACCAAAACTGAACACACGCTTTTGTTTAATATATTTATTATTGTTGTTGTGCAGGAGAAAATAATGTATGCAATTGCCATATTCAGACATCCACACACACCCTCACTCGCCTATTCACCCTGACACACACACCCACACACCCTCGCTCAAACATCCCTACACCTACAAGACACTTAATTGGTTTATTTTTTATTATTGTTAGTTCTGTATTATTTTCATATTGTAACTGTATGTGTCCAAAACCAAAATAAAAATAAAATAATACATGAAATTTATACAGTAGGTTAAGATAGGTTGGGTTTAATAAAATAATTTTAATCAAATAGCTATTTAAAAGCAATATCCTTTATAATAGGTTATGAAATTTATACAGTAGGTTAAGATAGGTTGGGTTTAATTAAATAGATTTTAAAATCAAATAGCTATTTAAAATCGAAATTTATACAGTCGGTTAAGATTTTTAAATCCAACCAATCACAGCTTTGCCCATTTCTATGCTGTAACTCTATAATCCCGAGAGAAAAAACTTTTGTAGAATTTTGACAGCTCTACCACGTATTGTGAAGTATCCCCACCCCCCCCCACGTCATCAAAAGTCACCTACGTCATCACTAGACATCTACGTCACACGTTTCGCGTATTGCTCTGTGTGAATGAAATCAACTCTAGGAAGCGTATATTTTTGAAAAATTTGTTAGGAAATGCCCCTTCTAGTGAGTTCTTTCTCGAAGAAAAGGAAGACGGATTTATGCGCACTTTTACGGGACAGAAAACTGTACAGTTTCTTGTGCAGTTTGTAAACTGTCCCGTATAAAGCTAACACAGTACGGAATATTGAATGGTCGGCTTGGCGCTCGGCTGACCTGGCTGTTAATGTATTTTATGTAAAAGTCTAAGTAGATATTGATATATTGAATGCTTCTAAAAACATATAAACAAATAACGTATTTACATTTTTATATTAACAATTTCCTGCGCGCAAACATACGATAATAACTTACGATCGCGCTTAAAAATATACATATTTAACGTGTCTTTTGATAGACTGTATATTCTTAAAAACGTTATAAATATTTTAAAGTATATTTTTACAATTCCAACGATATAAAACACAATGATCAAAAATGTTGTTTTCATTTATAAATTTATGTTTTAAAAACACGAAAATACGAATGATTTTTAACGCCCGTTATTGGTTAATGACGTCATACCCGTCCACCATGAAAGGCGTGAAATTCATTACGAAGTGAGCGCCTATATTGCTGTGACGTCACACCGCATGCGCGCCAAAATGAAGGATTTTGCGAGCGATTTGAAAAAGCGCTATTTCAAACCGCGCTAAAAAATTCATATGACATCGTAAAAATAAAAAAAAAAATCCCTTGATATTGTAATTTTTTCAATCAATTTTTTGAAATAAAAAAATAAAAAATCGGGAAGAAACCACGCTTCACTTCCATACATAAGGGTTGGACCAGAACCCCGTTATGTATACTGCCAATTTAGCTTCTTTCGATAAGCACTCATTTGCCCCGATAGATTTTTATTTGTATGTTTTTATTTATTTTTTAGAGGGTAGGAGAGAGAATAGAACGCCACAAGACTCTGTCCATACTTCTCTCTTCCTCCACATTCATACATCTTCTCATGCACGCACGACAGCCACTTTCGATAAGCACTTATTTGCCCCGATAGATTTTTTAAATGTATTTATTTGCTTTCTCGTGGGTATATTGATATTTTCACATTTTAAGCTACTTAAGAGAGATCGCATTTCAACAGCATTCATTCTGCTTTCGTCCTTCTTTTTCCAACACCACGCTTCATCTCCGTACTATAGTAATTGGTACAAGAACTCAATTATTCAAGATTACTTTGAACGAAACTCAATTTTGCTTTAAATTTCTGTTCGTTAAAAATTTACAACCTTGTAAGTAAATAATGAATTATAATGTAAACTTAAACGCCCTGTAGCTCAATCACAGATAACTATCGACGTAGTTAAAAACGTGCTAATCACGTGCTAACGCTAACGATTTGAGCGATCACAATGACATATCTTTCAATACCGCGATCGCTGAGCCGAGCATCGACGATCTGAGCCGAGCGGAGCCGAACTACGCTATATCGCGGCCGTCTGTCAAACGTCAAATCATCGCGCTTGTCGGATTTTTTATTATGTCGACTGCTTTTCTCAATATTTGGCTTGCCGAAAACCGGCTAAATTATAGTAAAGATTGAAAGAAGATTTGTGCGAATAATATATATCTCGGGAAATGGCTCGCGACTAGTATGCGCTCGTTTAATAATCCCGATCGATAACTTTTAACGCGTGTTCCATTGTGATCGCGAAAACGTTAAACAACCATGGGTAAGAAATCGTTATCACGTCGCTTATTACCGAGTCGGTACTGATCTGTGATCGAGCAACTGTTCGCTATAATATTATAGATATAACATGTATAGCACTATAAATCCTGAACCCGTAAAGTTTATTGCTTTCCAAAAGTTTACTACAAACTTTTAATGGCTCAAAATGTCTAATGGAGAATCCGAAGGCCACAGGATTGAATATCTTAAATTTATAATAATATTTTACATGTAAATATCGTGTATATCGCACCATGAATGCCATACTGCAATAAGTCCTAATCTAATTTGTCGGAAATGAACTGAGAACACCGCGTTACAGCTCACAAAAACTGCCACATTTCAGTCCAAAAAACACGTTTGTAGCTCTTACGCATGTCGAGATATGAACATTTAAAAAATCCAGTTTCGTTGAAACAGTACTTCGTGATAAAGTCTAATAAATCGATGAACGCCGGCTGCACACACGAAAAAGCATGACTCATTGTCACGTTCCGCCTGAGCCGAGAGTGCAAGCGAGGGCGCGGAACAAGCGATAGAGAGGCACGATCGGCCTTAGCGTTCGGTTTGTGACGCATATATCTCTTTTCCACTCCATCGGCCGATGCGTCCGAGTAGAAGGGAGACAGCAGCAGCACACAAGCTACAAAGTGAAAGTAAAATTAACGAGTGCAAAAAAATGTTAATTTATGGAAAAAAAATTAATTTTTTAAATAACTCCCGCTTTGTATTATACGAAAAAATGATAATTTAGTAATAATAATTCAATTCAATTAATAAAAGTATGCTATTTTTAATCAATGTTTTCTTATGACGTTATCACGTAAAATTATCGTCCGTAAACCGACTTTACAGACAGCCAAAAGTTTTTTATGATTTTTTTTAATGGGAGTTACATTATTTATTTATGTTGCCTTGTACACATGTACAAGGTTTATATTTCATCAAATGGGTTTTCTATCATTGACTGTCTTGATTGATTATTCATTTATTGTGCTGGGATCAGGCGGGGTACATCTGGTGGTGGACCAAAGGGAACTTTCCGGAGAAAACCACGGAAAACGCATCATGAAGAAGGCGGGCTGTTGATAAGTCATTATAAATTATCACAGGAGGTGGTATCATAAATAAAGTGAAGGAAATAAATAAAATAAACAAATTAGGACACAAAATGCTGAACACTCTTCAAGTTATTGATATCCCAACAGAGACAGAGAAACTCTGGAAACGAATGTGGGTTATCTAGGCGTTTACAGGGCTTATGACCTGTCATTGGCTGCGTTAAGTGGCCACTTGACGTACTACAACATTCCCCATTCCGCCCATCATCTGATAACCATATATGAAAAAATTTTGGAACTACTATCTATTGAAATCGTCTTCGTCGATCCGCTTTACAGAATTTTTCTATGCTGGTGTCGTCTGTTGAGAAGATTGCAAAGCATTTTTTTTGGCAATCATCTTTTATCATAAGGCCCTATTGAGCTTTATTACTTACTCTAGAAGACGCCTGAAGATGTCTCTCCAATTTTTTATTTTGCTTTATGTTTTTAACCAGTAAATATTTGAAACAACATTTTTTTGGAATAAAGAACAGTCTTCGGATCAACTTGAAGAGTTGATGTCCATTAATAGACTCTTTTGTGTTAGTGCAGTTTAGTATTCGCGGTGCGAAATGTGTATATGTATGTATTTGGTTGCCTCGTGTCTTGAAATTTGGGGCGAACGGGCGCAAAAAGTCGAACGCGAATGCCGCGAGCGACATATTACTAATCGCGTGGGAAGGCGTTCGGAGTTCGGACTGTTTCGTGAATCCCCGGCGCGGTTTCAGGAATCCTCCCCCCTTTGGGACTCTATTCTCGAGACGTGTCGAAGTATGTGCTGTGCCAAATACGGAAAACCGTCGTAGTTTTCAGGAACCCATCAGTCAACGGAATTCGTTTTTGCAGGAGACAAATAAAACTGTATCTTCTTCCTCTTCTTTCACCACGTTCGCTCCTATGTATTGTATTGTATTGTATTGTATCTTTTTTATTTAGCTATAAAAAAAAACAGTTTGATACAGCTAGTAATTACAATATCATTATTTCTAAACATTTGACTATAAACTACTTATTTTGATTTTACACTACACTATACTTATTTAAAACATATATTTTACACATTTTTTAAACTAAATTTAAACTCTTCGCACATTTAACTTCATCTGGCAATTTTTCGTATTCCTTTAGTCCTTTATAAAATAAACTGTTTTGTGTTCCCACTAATCTATACTTTGGGAGACGAAAGTTTCTTCGATTCCGTTTGACGTTATGACGTTTTTGCAGAAGATATAAAACTGTATATTCTTCCTCTTCTTTCACCGCGTTCGCTCCTATGTGGAGCATGCGGACATGTCTAGATCCCTCGGGAGACCCTATCGGCAGCCAGCTCTCTCGCCTCCTCCCACGTCAGGCCCGCATCCGTCAGCTCCGCCGAGTACATTCGTTAGGTGGTCATCGACGGTCTGCCAGGACGGCAGGCGTAAAGCAGAGGTAGCTCGGGTTCAGGCTCTCCCGAGGCATCCGGAGTACATGCCCATGACGGGTTCACGGACGCATCTTCACGGCTCCAGTTATTGGAGGTTGCTGCGTCCGTTCCCGAACTTCGGCGTTGGTTATGAAGACATTCTGAGCTTTTGTGGGGTATTTACGTATCGAATGCAGAAAGAATATTATGGTATAATGTACGAAATGATGTGAAATATTTACTTGAAGTTTTTCTCACAAAATGGTTCGTATGTGATACCTTGGACTGGCCCAGAAGCCTCCGACTGGTCATCTACCTTCATGTAACAGATGATTAAGATTCGCCGCACTTGGCGTACGAATGCAGTGCCCTAAGCACCACTAGGTGCGGAAAAGGGGAAAGCAGTAGGAAAAGAAGGGAAAGTGCTAATAAAAAAGCTTCTTTTAACAACATTTTAAACGTATACAAATACTTGTAGACAAATTACTGGATTATACCCAGTAAGTTCTTCTAGTAAGTAATTAAGCTCGGAGAGCCTTACCTACACCAATAAAGATAGATTGCCAAAAATGCTTAACAATCTTCTCAACAGATGTCACTAGAGAAAAAAAATATACAAAAATTGTCGAAAAACAAACTCAAATGTGGAAACTTCTGTTACAAATTCAATTAAGTAGTAGTTTCAAAACTTTGTCATATATGGTTGTCAGATGATGGCGGAATGGGGAATGTTGTAGTACATCAAGTGGCCACTTAACCCAGCCAATGACAGGTCATAAGCCCTGTAAACGCTTTTTTTTCCAGAGTTTCTCTGTCTCTGTTGGGATATCAATAATATCTGAAGCTCCTTTTACTTTATTAACATAATATTTCAGATGATTTTTGTAGATATGCACCTGATCTGTATTGTCTTATAGACCAATCGGAGAACAGCCCCCGATGTCGCTCGAATGAAAATATTTTCCCAGCATACCCCTCCTGTGTATCATCCCAACCGCAACCCTCGTCTGACGATGCCAAATATTCGACAGGCGAAACGGGACATTCTTCAGACTAGCAGAATACCTCAGTCGAGACAAGTTTTTAGCTAACATTTTGAGCCGGTCCAAATCCCTGCTCTCAAACACTGGGTTTTACGCACGACGGGCTTGCAACAACGGACGGCCTCCGTAGCGCAATGGTTAAGACGCTGGACTCACGATACTGATGTTCCTGGTTCGATTTCTAGCGAAACACAAAAATCAAGAGATTTTTCTTAAACCTGGGTGTTTGTGATGTTCCCCTCTGTTATTTGCCCTCCTGGTCTGTTAAGGTGTCACGTCCACCGTGAAAGGCGTGAAATTCATTCCGTGGTGAGCGCCCATATTGCTGTGACGTCACACCGCATGCGCGCTAAATGGAGGGTTTTGCGAGCGATTTGAAAAAGCGCTATTTCAAACCGCGCTAAAAAATTCATATGACATCGTAAAAATTTTTGAAAAATTCCCTTGCAATTGTAACTTTTCAATAATTTTTTTAAAATAAAAAATAAAACATCGGAAAGAACCCAATTCTTACATTATTTATTTCACCTCGTTCGTGTTGGATTACGCGAAACTAAAGCAAATTAACAACCGCAAATGGCTTGTTTATCGGATATGGAGTCGATTTTGTGGAATAATACTTTTTTTTGATTTGACTCTTAGTTTTGGAGAAAATCGAGCATGAATTTTTTTGCATTTTTATCATATATCATTATTTAGTCAAATTAATACTATCCATAAAGAAAACAAAATTAAAAAACGCGTTTTTATGAGAATTTGAGCAATTTTAATTATTCTTTAAAACTTATAAAAACTTTCGTGAGAAGAAAAATATTTTCCTTTTCGAGCTCAGATTCCACAATCGTCTCCAAATACTATGTAGATTCACCAGTTTTCGGGTTGTACTACGATTTTTGTTACACCATGTAGGTATATTATGTACACATCCAATAAATAAATCAAATAAATCATAGGTTTTTTTTTTATAAGATAGCTTTATTTGCTTCTATACCCCTCATATAATATAATAAATGTTATAAAGAGGAGGTCTGCTCCGTGGCAAGCTTAAAATGTTTGGCATACCAAGACATTATTATTGTGATATCATGATGACTTATTTTATTATCTGTCTGATACTTAATTAAAACATCTTATTTCATCGTGCAAGACGATTTGAAAAGAGCTTGGACAGCTTAATGAATGCGCATGATCGCCTTGGCTTCGCGTAATAATGCGCATGATCGCCTTGGCTTCACGTAATAATGCGCATGATCGCCTTCGCTTCACGTAATAATGCGCATGATCGCCTTGGCTTCACGTAATAATGCGCATGATCGCCTTGGCTGTTAGTAATAATGCGCATGATCGCCTTGGCTTCACGCAATAAAGCGCATGATCGCCTTGGCTTCACGTAATAATGCGCATGATCGCCTTGGCTTCACGTAATAAATTATCAAGATTCACTGCACTTGATCTACCACTGCAGTGCCGAAAGCACCATTAGGAGAGGATAAGAAAAAGTATAAGTAGGTGCCTAGTCGTAGGTACATCACTAAATAACTGTAAACTATTTTTCACCCATATCATTTTTCTTCTTGCTTATTTTACAAGGTTCTCGGCGTCCTGGACGTCTCTGTTGACAATCCGTCGGCAGTTCGCGTCAGAGCAGCGGTACGTGGACCTGACTTGGGAGGATGCGCGGGTAACTGGCGGCCGATTGCTTGGCTTGGAGACAGTTTGTTGAATACATATGCTCCGCATAGGGAGCGGATATGGTATGGTGATGATTATGATGCTTATCCCAGCCTTGCATTCTGCTCTAATTTCGACATTAGTGCACCTATCATACATAGTTTACAAAACTGAAGTTTTGTGGCTGTTGATAAATCCGAAGTCATTTTGAAAACACCATAATACCTAGCGCTGGTCTCAGGTGGAACCTTAGGATGTCTTCGCATGTAAATAAGTGACGGTTTATGCTTCATTCCACTTGGTTTAAGCACTTTTTCCGTCCGATTTGACGTTCAAGTGTCAATTTCTTTCGCTATTGAGTAACATTGAGTAACAAAACTCGTAGTACAACCCGCAAAAACTGGTGAATCTACATCATATTTGGAGTCGAATGTGTAATTTGACTTTTGAATCTGAGCTTGAATTTTTATTTTTATTTTCCTCGTCAAAATTTTCATTAAGTAGGTACCGCAGATAAAGTAAAATTGCACAAAATTCTTATTTAAAATGCGGTTTTTTATATTGTTTTCTTTATGGATAGTATTCATTTTACTAAAAAAAAATATTTATTTATTTACTTTCTTTGACGCCCATAGGGCTTTTACATTGTACATACTATATATGTATAAGAAAAAAGTTACACATTTAACATAATAAACATTTTTTTTTTTTTTTTTAAATAAAAAAATACAAAAATAATAAAAATTTAAAAAAAGAAAGTTACATAGTTAACAAAATACAATATTAAGACAAAATACATACATTGTATTATGTTTATGATATGTTTATGATATAAGACATAGTGAGATAAAATATTTAAAAAAATCTTTTTTTTTCATTTAAACTGTTATTCTTTTTTTTTTTGATAAATAAAATATTAAAAAATAAAAATAAAAATTATCGAAAAAAATTCTTTCTATTTTCAATTTTCTCGAAAACTATGGGTCAAATTAAAAAAATTATTCCACAAAATCGACTCCAAATATGATGTAGATTCACTGGTTTCCCGCTTGTACATCGAGTTTTGTCACACGGTATATGATATGTATCTGCACCGGGCACCAGTACTGCATATTCACACTCGATTAAAGTTTGAAGTAGCAATGAGCGAGTGCAGTTGGCTGATTGGGACTTGTCGATTAGAAATTGAAATGCGTCGTTGCATCGGTTGACAGTTCTAGGTATGTCAAAAGTAAGGGAGTGTTTTAAACTACTACTTCTACTTTTCCATATCCGCACCCAATGGTACCTATGTACGAATTTATTTATTTATTTAACAGAGGGAAACAACATCACAAACAGCCAGGCTTAAGAGTAATCAATCATTTTTTATGTTCTCACCAAGAATCGAACCCGGAACCTCCGTATCGAGAGTCCAGCGTCTAGGACAGTACGCTACGGAGGCTGCAAAATTATTATTATTATTATGGATAATTTATATAGCGCCGTTTTCGTATAAATATACCTCAAGAGCGCTTCAAATATTTAATTAAATTGGAAATTTAAAGTGAGTGAAAACTCAAATTTATGAGTAGAAAAATACAATTATCAAAATTAATCAAAAGATTTAGAGAACAAATGGGTCTTAAGTTTCTTTCGAAACATCACTTCACTCTCACAGTTGCGCACTTCTGGTGGGAGAGCATTCCAAGCCACAGGGCCCGCAACCGCAAAAGCGCGCTCCCCAAACTTTGTGCGCTGATTGCGGGTCGGTTCTAAAACCCTGCCTATAGCTGTGGATGTAGCTGATCGAAGTGTGAGACGTCTTTCAGCTAGTTTATCTGGAATACAAAGCTCTATACGTTGATAAGAATCAATTTTTGGTATCATCATGCCATATCCGCTCCCTATGTGGAGCATATGGAATCCACAAACTGCCTCCAGGCCAAGCGATCGGCCGCCAGCTCCCGTGCATCCTCCCAAGTCAAGTCCACGTCCCGCAGCTCTGACGCAATCTGCCGGCGAACTGTCAACAGTGGACGACCAGGACGCCGAGAACCTGATGCCTTGTAAAAATAGTCGACATGGTTTAAGGTTCTCGGGAGGCATACGTAGTATATGGCCTAGCCAGCCGAAACGCCTTCGCCGGATGACAGTAGATACCGAGGGTTACTGTGTCCGTTGCCTCATTTCTGGGTTCCTTACTTTTGGGATACATGTAAATTTAAAAAAAAAGCATTAGAAAATTATGTTATTGCCAAAAAGTTCGAATTGAAAAAGCAGGAAAATGTGAATTATGGCGCAATGTCAAATATGTACACAAAACATAAAAAAATTAGCTCCTTCTGGTATATGACTGAAATAAAAGCGAGGTTTTATGGCTCTCCGCGCACTTTGGAAATATTACGTATGTACGCAAAGTATCAACTACCATTTTTGCTACAAACATTATTTGAGTGTTCCGTTTTGTACAAAAATTCAAATTTAAAGCTACCGTAGACTCGTCCAACTTTGCGTTCGGCCGGCAACTTTGCCCGATGAAGATAAATAAAGAAATACATAGATTGAGATTTCCCACTGATACTGGTTGGTGGAACTGCGTTCTAATGACTAACTAACTAACTAACCATCACGCCATTTCCCCGTAGGGGTAGGCAGAGAGGATAGAACGCCATACCACTCTGTCCTGACAGACTTCCTTTGCTTCCTCTACATTCATACATCTTCTCAATGCACATACGCCGATTATTCACTCAAATGTTTTTTTTTTTTTATTTCTTTTTATAATAATTGTTAAAGCTTGATACCATATACGCGTCAAAAATGCGATGTATTTTATCGGCACTTATTCAGAATGCATCCACAAACACATTGTACAGAGCATTGGTATTATTTCTAATAGTTCCATACATTACAGCGTGCTGGGAAGAAGCGTGGGAGTAGAGCAATAACTCGCTGCCGTATTAAAAATGGAAGCGCAAGAACCCACCCCCTCACCCCCTCTCTAGAGCGACGTGAGAATTGCAACTGGGCACTGGGTACATGCCTACCCGACATACTGAAAACTGCAAACACAGATGCATTCTGCAGAGCGGATATGAAATAATAACTGAACCGGTCTTGAACTTCGAACAAGAATGCAGTAGAGGGGCGTTTCCATAAACATTTACTAAAAATATACGTTAATTTCAAACCACCACTTATTATCAAATTCCACAGTGTTAAGTCCCCTCCTTCCAATTGTTTCAGGAAGCAAAATGGATATATAAGACGAACATATTTATTACAATGTTTAAATTATGCATTTAGGCACTAAAACTTTTTTGCTAGAAGCTCAAATAGGTCTAGTCAAAGAAGAATCCGAGTGCTAGAAAATTCCATATTGTAAATCACGACTTGCTCAGAGCCATGCACATTTTATTGCCCCCAGTTTAATTAATTCTTTTTTAACTGACAGTAAAATGGCATTGTCGGATTTTCCAAATTTTTCATCTTTTTAAAAAAATTAACACAAAGTTGGATACATAGTGTAAAGGTAGAATCATTCTTACTTTAAAGACAATAACTATAACATAATCTACGTCATTTTTCATTTTTTTATTTTTTTATTTTTATATATTATAATTATTCCCCTCTTCTTCTTCCGGTATAAAGATACCAATCTTGTATTCCTTCTTTTTTTTTTTTAACTATTTTTTTACATTATCTGTTATTTTTCCATTTTTACATGACTTTATTTTTTCTCTTTTGCCACGTGCACACTGTATGACTTTCACAGTATACCCACAAACAGGCTATGCCTTGGTGGGATTTTTGTTTATATATTTTTTTTACTGTACATACTTATGTGTTTTTAATGTATATCTATGTAAACAAAAAAATTCTTTGAAAAAAAAAAAAAAAAGATTCCAGCGCATAGACCAATACACGAAACGTGTGACGTAGATGTCTAGTGATGACATAGATGCTTATTGATGACGTAGGGAGTGACACCTAGACACGAGAGTATTTTTCAAGTACAGAATGTCATTTCTCTGAAACTCTTGTTCGAAGGTCTTGAACACGAAGCATGGCGGCCTCCATAGCGTAGTAGCTAAGACGCTAGACTCAACGATACGGTGGTTCCGGGTTCGATTCCCGATGAGAACGCAGAAATCAAACAGGTGATTTCTCTCAAGCCTGGGTGTTTGCGATGGTGTTCCCCTCTGTAATTGGATAATTTTACAAGCCATCGGGTTCTCGGCGTCCTGGAAATCCACCGCTGACAATCCGTCGACGGTTCTCGTCAGAGCTGAGGAACTAACGGCCGATCGATTGTCTTGTTGGCAGTCTGTGGAATCCACATGCTCTAGGGATGATGATGATGAGGGTTGTCAATGAATTAATTTCCTGACAATTTTAAATTTTCTGTTTGCCTGACAGAGGGCCAAAATTCCTAATTTCTGGTAACCCCGACTGCATTCGTACACCAAGTGCAGTGAATCGTGATCATTTTTTACTTGAAGGCAAGGGGATCGGTCTTACGCATCAGTGCAAGTCCAAGGTATTTGTATGGGAAAAATCACATTCAAATAAATATTTAATATTGATCTCGTCAATCGAATCCTCGAACTCACGCTCGGTATGTGCGATCTAATACATTACGAGACTGACGCTTTATAAATAATAAATAATTCCACCAAAACCCTGTAATTTTTATATATATGTAAAGAAATACTTTCTTCAGCGCCATCTGTGGAGTGATTGATTAAGTGCAGTGTTGGTAAAGCAGTGAGCTGCAATCTGTTACCATAGAGACGTAATAATAGTGTAGTGAAAATTGATCAATTAATAAGGAAGACTAAAATAATTATAATTAAAGACTTTTAATATCGTTTCTTTGTTTTTTTCAGGTGATTTACTATGATTTATAATTTATTTATCCTAAATTGCTTGTTATTATGAATGATAAATTAAATAAAGAAACTTTGTTTTTTCAGAGAAACTATATTGTCTTATAAAACGATATTAAAAGTCTTTAATTATAATTATTTTAGTCTTCCTTATTATTGCGGAAAATGAAATGATCCATGTAGCCGCCTGCAGTCACATAGCAATTTTCAAGGATCTAGACATATTTTATAATCTTTCAAACGTTTACAAGATAATTTCCCACCATAAAAATGCATTTCTCGTGTTTACATTTTGTCGCGGTAGATTTCGATCTACACCCCGCTGTTTGCATACGTTTCCTCCACGGCGCGCCACCCTGCCGTATGGGGGCGAGGGCGGTTCAATCGATAAATGTCAAATAATTTATTATAACGGCGTCTAGGCAGTTACGAAGCGCTCTCCTATCGCGGCGTGTTTGTTATATTATGCACGTCAGATTGACTTTGACACAAAATGATGCAAAATGCCATCGGTAATATCACTTTTTACTGTTTTTTTATCTAGTTTTAATTATCCATAAGAAACTTAATTATTACCATCATGGCGTTCGCTCATACCGCTCTTTCCTGGCACAATTTCCTTGCTTCCTCCACATTCATGCATATTTTCAAGTACGCACGCCGATTGTTCCAACGCTCATTTATCTAAACTCTGCAGTAGCAATATTTTCAAAAGTATGCCAATTTTCGGCACTAAATTTAGCACTGAAAAAAAGATATTAAAAAATAAATTAGAGATTCATTAAAAAAAAAAAGGATTGCTGTAATTTCAAGTCAACTGCTCTTAAATTTATATGTATAAATATTTATTTGTCAGTTAAATAGTTATCTAAAGCTATCTTTATATGGCGCAGTTTACTACACAGTTTTTCTGTGCAGTCTGAAAACGGTCCCGTATAAAGGTAAAACTGCATGAAAAACTGTGTGCTAGTGTCAGATTTAAGCTGACATGACAGTCAATGTTTTTTATGTAAACGTTTAAATAGACATTGGTTTATTGTATGCTTTTAAATACGTAAAAAAACAATAACATATATACATAATTAGCTAAATATACAATTTCCTGAGAGCAAACATACGATAATAACTTACAATCGCGTTTCAAAAATACACATATTTAACGTGTCTTTTGACAGAAGTTTGACAGACTGCACAGTTTTCTGAACAAGAAACTGTGTAGTTTTTCTGAAACAAGAAACTGTCTCATATAAAGTGGGCATAAGACTATTTTATAAATATTGTTAACTGTATGTTATTCCGTCGTAATTGATGCAATATTTCTTTACCGCGTTTCGAATTCGCAAAAAAAATTATCCGTGCAAAGATGTCTTCAAAGCGCAAAGTTGTCTTGAAAGCGCAAAGTTGTAAAGTTTCACGGTAGGTACTAAAAATTTTGCCTATACCTATAAAAAAATCGCATTTATATTTTGTTTATTAATTCATATCAAATAATTCATTTTTCTTTCGTCATGAATATTGTGAGCCCAGCTGTCCATTGTATTTCTGAGTTGCTCGACTTTTCCCTTCATTATTCCCGCGCTATTCAAGTGGTTTATTTATATTAAAATTCTATACTGAAATAAAAATATTAAAAATACCACCGTACACAAAGAAAAGCGCATCTATTGTGCAAACTACAAAGTGCATAGAACTGCATCGGTCGTGTGATCGGTATTTTTCGATGCATAAAAAAATATTTTTACGGGACCGTGGACCAGACAGGGAATAAAGCACGGAGTTGGCCGCCGATCGTACAGCATGATGATGTAAAAAAAAAATGCGAACTCTTAGAATATATAACCAAACGGACACACAAACCAAATTTATTAACCGACTTCTCCAAATACAGGGTCGGTGTCGTTAGTTGGATAATGTCTAATTGGTCGTGTATATATTGAAAATGCCTGCAAAAATACAGCTATGTAATTTATTAAAAATTTCGTATGCAAAAATATTGTTTTGTAAATTCTAATTTGTGAAATCCAAACTTGGTTCTATTATTACTTAATTAATGTAAATATTCAATTATGTTTAGTACTAACAATGTTGGTTATGTATAATACTACAATGCCCTGACTCGACACGGACTATCTAGTGAGTCGGGGCCAGATCATTGGCATGGGTCTCTACTGATTGAGTCGCCATCCCATAATTGTGATGATATTAAATGTGAAATGTAATAAATAAATAAATAATAATTATTTTTTGACCAATGACGTAATTAATTAGTCATTATTTAAACATTCTCAACAATCTTTGTAACCAGTTGTTGCTCGATCACAGATCAGTACCGACTCGGTAATAAGCGACGTGATAACGATTTCTTACCCATGGATGTTTAACGTTTTCGCGATCACAATGGAACACGCGTTAAAAGTTATCGATCGGGATTATTAATAAACGAGCACATACTAGTCGCGAGCCATTTCCCGAGATATATATCTTATTCGCACAAATCTTCATTCAATCTTTATTATAATTTAGCCTGGTTTTCGGCAAGCCAATATTGAGAAAAGCCGTCGAAATAATAAAAAATCCGACAAGCGCGATGATTTGACATTGACATAAGGCCGCGATATATAGCCTACGTTCGGCTCCGCTCGGCTCCGCTCGCTCAGATCGTCAATGCTCGCGCGGTATTAAAACGTTTATGTCATTGGGATCCGCTCAAATCGTTAGCAATAGCACGTGAATAGCACGCTTTAACTACTCGATAGTTATCTGTGCTTGAGCTACAGTAGTGATTAAAAATGTCAAAATGTCCGCTCTGTGGTTTTATGTGAGCGTTAATTATTGCCATAAATTTGACCATACAATGAACTCTTCACACTAAACACAAATTGCATGGAAGTAAAAACATTGGTTTGTAAAAATTCAGTCATAATAAAATTATGTACCAAGCTAGACAACAATGAATTCATTGTTTATATGAGTTTAAACCAATTTAAAACATTCATTTTACCATGCTACTAAATATGTACCTATGCTTAATGTCATCATCGTAAAATGTGTACAGAATAGATCGTGGGTATACTGGCAAAAAACGTTAACTCTAATATACTGTTTTGAGAAATCAAGCATTTCAGATTTTTTTTTCAAAATGTTTTTTTTATTTTTTATTCTGTTGCATTATGAGTTGAAACTTTAATTATTTCTCATTTTTTTTCAAACATGTAATTTAATTTTCACACTTAGAAAACTTTTATTGTTAAAGCAGTATTTCCTTTTTATTTTAGAGAAAGAAAGAAATATGATTTTAGGTTAGGTACTTCAGAAAAAAAGCGCTTTATAAGTTATCCAAAATTTGTGTTTCTGCCGATTGTAGTATTTTAGCTTTAAAAACTTTGACTGCATCATAATTAAGTCCAAACAGCATATTTTCGAGTTAGCGTTTTTTGCCAGTATACCCACGATATATACATGGAGTAACAAAACTCGTAGTACAACCCGAATCTACATCGTATTTGAGAAGATTGTGTTATATGACTTTTTAATCTGGGCTTGAAAAAAAATATTTTTTTCTTCTCATAAAAGCTTTTATTAGTACCGAAGATTAAGTGAAATAGCGCAAATTCATATTAAAATGCTGTTTTTGATCTTGTTTTATTTATGGATAGTATTTTTTTGACTAAATACATGATATTTGATAACATTTTGCAAAAAATTTTCGAAAAAAAAATCAACCTCGTTCTCAAATTTCTCGAAAACTAGGGGTCAAATCAAATAAAATTATTCTACAAAAATCGACTCCAAATATTATGTAGATTCACTGGTTTTCCGCTTGTACATCGAGTTTTGTTACACCCTGTATAAATACACTATGTTCCATAGAAAACATAGCCCATTAAATCCTGTCATGTTTAGTGGCTAAACGCCATAGTAAACGGTGTTTCCCTTTAAAAATACCATGAAGTTGTGATAATGTACTAAAGCTTTGTAAACTAACTAACTACCCATCTCGCCATAGATGGGTAGTTAGAACGCCACACCACTCTGTCCTGGCATACTTCTCTTGCTTCACATTAATACATCTTCTCATGTACGTCGTTTATCCATGTATTTGATCATGCCATGTCTTTCTCTGCTCCCTCGACTTCTACATCCAGGCCCACTCGCATAATAGATTATTTTAGCCATTCTTTCATCATTCGTTCGCTCTACACGGCAGAACCATCGCAAGAGACCTTTCTCAATTTTGTCGATAATGCTTATCTCAGCCTTGCATTTTATGTTCCCTTGGAAGGATCTTATTCCAACGAATAAAAGTTTTATATATCAAGAAAAAAAAAGTTCATTTTAGTTTTCAATCTCGTTTCGCCAATTTTGTGGTGTTTATTTTTTACGCGCTACTCTCGCCGCTCGAATTGACAGGATTGACAGGCGTTTGACACGTCGCAATCCGACGCGAGCTGTCATATTTGACAGTTCACGGTGGAGGGGGGGGACATCACTAACTCGAGGGATTGTGACAATAGTGTTGCTAACCCTATAGATTTTTTCGTGAATCTACCGATCGTTCTCTGTTTCAGAAAAAGAATACCGATTTTTTAAACCGTACGCGTAATATATGATGCGACTGTGCCTGGACGTAGAAGTCGAGGAAGGACGAGAAAGACATGGCATGATCAAGTAAAAACAAGCGCTTGAAAGTGGGCATGTAGAAGAAGTCGGAATAATCGACGCGCGTGCATGAGAAATGTATGAAAGTGGAGGGGGGAAGAAAGGCCCGACAAGTGGGGTGGGGGTTTTACATCTCTCCTACCCCCCGGGGAAAAAGGCGTGATGGTTTTTT
>JAGVSP010005639.1:0-10247 GCA_022494985.1 Micrasema minimum
ATATGGATACTGAAAGGGGAGTAAGGGCCGAGAACAAAGTTAATGATACCTAAAAATCTATCCTGATAAATAAGTGCTTGTCAAAAGAGGCTAAATTTTCAGTACGAAAAGGAGTTCTGGTACCAGTAGCTTAATCACAAATGATTATCGACGTGCTTAAAAACGTGCTAAGCATTTGATCGATCACAATGAACATACGTTCATATCACGGTCGCGTCGCCAAGCAGCACCATAGATGAAAGGCATACTTTGACAAATGTTTCGTTTTATTGCTTTCTCAAATTGATTTAAAGCAAATAAATGGCATGATAAATTGTGCACAAACAATTAAAACTCTATGAAACTAAATTGTTTTAATTTACTAACAGTTTTGGCAAATTTTCCATGTTTAAAGCGGTATTTTAAAATTATTCGATACGTATAATGTCGCGAAACGTAAATATTTTGAATTTTGACATTTTATATTAGGTGTTGCCAAGCATCAGGTTAAAATGTGGCAATATTAAAAAATATAATATTCCCGATCGATAACTTTTAACGGATGTTCCGTTGTGATCGCGAAAACGTTAAACATCCATGGTGAGAAATCGTTATCACGTCACTTATTAGCACGTCGATAGTCATTTGTGAGCTAAATCGTGGTGTTGGAAAAAGAATGACAAATGTAGATTGAATGTTGTCGAAATGAAATTCCAGATGAATTTGGGTAAAACTAATAATATCAAAAGCATTCATTCTAAATCAGTAAGGTCATTAAAGTCATAGTCGTATGTCAATCTTAGCTAGGACCCAAATATGTTCAAGAATGTTCGAATATGTACCTAAAACATATTTTGAACGATCAACCTAATTTCACGAATATGAAATTGAAGTCAAAACTGTGAAATAAGTTCGCGTTGAAATTCAATTTAAATGTAAAGAACATGAAACAGACATGTTGAATGCATTCATAGGCGATACAGTCAAATATAAAGTAAATGTCCTGAAAAGCTGTACAGTTAAATATAATATGTACTATGTACATATAAAACCTTGTATTCGGTTTATTCTCATATACTATAAACGGGAAATTTATGAGTATTACAAATGCAAGTACTTTAGAGTTATGGAGGACTAATACGTGTTGGAATCTCCTTGCTTTTTAAATAATTTATTAAACTCCTTTAAGAAATTTGTAATCAATAAAATAAGACTATTTTAAACACTACTGTAAATATCTAAAAGGTGTGAAAAAAATCATTGATCTACAGCAAAATTACATAGACAAAATAGAAGTCTACGATTATACGAAACGGTGACCGCCAATCTACTTAAAATCCCATTTACATTGCGAACAAGAGTTTCGGAGACGTCAAATTACATACATAGGTGTCTAATTACCCACTACGTCACTAACTACGTCATCACTAGGGATCTACGTCATCCCTAGACATCTACGTTACACATTTCATGTATTGGCCTAATGCTGGAGTCTTTAGACGGTGGAATTTGATAATAAGTGGTGTTATAAAATTAACCCTAGAAACAATGATACTAATTTTCATAGAACAGCTATTTTCTTCCGTCCCTTGTCCAGATTTAGATGATTGTCTCAATTTCAACTTGTTAGAGGGAAACAGAATGATTAAAATGTATTAGATAGTGGAAGATAGTTATAGTTTTAGATAGACTTTCTTCACTTTCAAAATACAAATGGAATATACAATTTTGACATTTCTCTTTGAAATAGCTTGTCTAGTTAACTTAACATGTATCTGTCTCGAAAGCGTATATTTTTAGAAAAAATTTGTATGGAAACGTTCCTAGCGAAGCATTTACACTATTTCATTTTACGTGTATTCGTATGATAAATTGCATTCTAACAATAAAAGATAAACTTTATTTTGCTGTTTGCAATAGACAAAGTGTAGTGAATTCTAATCTTTGGGGAACTGCATAGTGTAGAATAGACGGTGAATACTCTCAGAATATCGTTAAACTGCTTAGCAGACGCATATAAAACCATTTGCATTCACTTGTTAGTTTGGTAACACTTCCAGTCGTTTTATTACAGGCAATAAAGAATTATTAAAATTAGGAAGAAAAGGTGAAATGAAAGTTCTACTACAAGGTTTCTGAAAGATAATATCCTGGTTGCAGTTGTTAAATCTTTATAGTTATTAATTTTATAACTTGAAATTTCAGATTAAACGTAGATATTCTATAAAATTTTATTACTACACCGTCGTTCATTTTAAGTTTTAAAATATTTTGAATGTGTACAAGTACAAATACTTGACTTTTAATAGATGGCAGATATAGATGCTATACACAATGTGATAAGTCAATTTACTACGTACGTCTTCCAAATATTGCTATGGTTATCAGATGTTAGACGAAATAGGGAATGAAGTACTTCAATTGTACAACTTGGCCGATGACAGATTATTAACCCTGCAAACGCCTAGATTATAAATATAAGTTTGCAGAGCGAACAAAACACCCAAGTTTGAGTGATAATTATTCGTTGGATTCAACATTATTTATAAATAAATGTTTTTAACGCTTTGTTTTCAACAAATTCATTCATTTAAACCATTTTAAAAAACATTGCTAAAAAACCAATCGATTTGTAAAAAAGTACATTATGAAATTCAGGATATGATTTAAACGAAAAATAATAAAACGAAGTGACGGAATAATGGCGAGTTTTTGTTTCAATATTCATCTTAAACGTATTTATACATATTTCATTTTATATCCCTACAGAGATGAGGAAGATTTTTTTCAAATTCAGGAATATGGATATTCGAACAGGGCTTATGACCTGTCTTTGACTGGGTTAAATGGCCACTTTTATGTACTACAACATTCCCCATTCCGCTTATTAGCGAATATCCACAACAGGTAACATTTTTGAACATGTTGTTTTAATACATGTTTATTTATATTATTTCATTCCAATATTAATATTCATAAATTAAGAAAAACATGAAACGGAAATTAATTACAGAAAATAAAAAAAGAGATCCTTAACAGATACGGAATTCAACTTAAAACAATGAAACCAACTCTCTCAGTATAGGCTAGTCACTTCCACTTTGGGGGATGATGTTACAATTTTAAAGATAAATACTTGGAATACATTATTGACAATTTATTATCCACAATTTTAATTAACGAATTAGCCAACAAATCATTAATATTAAATTTTATGTCTTGACCAAAAATGAAAATCTGGTGATTTTGTACATAATAGTTTTTTTTAATATTCCTAATGATAATTCGTGGAAAAAAATAAAGAGTAAATATTGAATATTTTAAATCTCCCAAAGTGCAATATTCTAGGTCTCTTTTTATTCTATTTATTTTTATTTATTTACGGAAAAATCCATTTTAAATACAAAGTTAAGCATAAAAGCATAAAAGGCATACAAGCAGTAAAAATAAGTAACAGAACATTAAATTGGTGAAGCTTAGACGGTTAGAATAAAATGTGGACACACTCAAGACAGGATCGGGTCTACTTCATAAATGTTTAAATTTTGATAGACTTACACCGAAGAAGTATATACACTTATATTTTAAAACTAGGGATTGTGTATTATGGTAATGCTGTAAGCTGTCCTTGGGTATAAATAAATAAATATTAATTATCACCATAAGATCATTTTTTCTTTATCGTATTTCTCAAATTCTAACTACACATAGCGACATTACATAAAAATCCACTAACTAAAGTGTCTGTAATGCAATCTTAAACCTTATATTTACTCGACTAGTACTGAAAAAGTCTATCTTTTGTTACCAAGTAGGCATAATATATTTTCAGGAAGTAAAAACGGAGAGTGACGAACACCCACATTAGCATTTTTGTTCAAAATGAATTTCTGGGCGGATTTAAAAGCGAAAAAAATACTGTTTTTGCCAGTTGAGAATAGAACGAAAATCTTTTACAGTGAGAGATCTGTCTAACGCTTTGTAGCTTAAAACAAAGGAAAATGCTTTAAATTCGAATGGATTAACATCTTTATCACAGAAAATGGATTAATCTTTTGTTTTAACTCAAATAAGCTTTTTTACCGAGGACCAATGACTGTACCGTTTTTTGTTCAGAAAACTGTAGTCTATCAAAAGACACGCTAAATATGTATATTTTTTATGCGTGATCGTAAGTTATTACGTTTTTATACACAGGAAATTGTTAATATAGCTAACAATGTAAATATGCGACTTGTTTTTTACGTTCATAAACTTTTACATAAAAAAAACATTAAGTGTCACATCAGCCAAAAGTCGCGTTGCCGACCATTCAATATTCTATACAATTTTCGCGTTATCCGTTCCTGTCCGGTGCGCATAAGTCGTTTTTCGTAAAATATTTGATAAATACTACTCATTTACATTTTAAAACTATTTTTTACATTTCATATTACTAAAAATAATTTTGAAAGCATATTTTGCAAACATTTAACACCTCCATGACGGTGCTTAAACAGCGTTGAATTTAAATCACCTAAGCACCATTTAAGTATAAGATGATACAATATTTAAAAACAAATAAAATTTTCTTAGAATTTTATCATTACAAACATAACATACTTCACCACGTGACTCGTGGCTGCTTTCCCATACGTACGTATTCCTCGATTTTTTCCCTGGAATTTAACATTAGAGCAACGATTTTTTCACACATTTTAGATTTCGACCAGATACTTGTCTGTATCGTTTTATTTTTTAAATAATTTATTTATCTCCTTTAAGAAATAAAATTTAAAAAATAAGACGACGCAAACACGCATCTAGTCGATATCTAAAATGTGTGAAAAATCATTGCTCCAATTTTAAATTCTAGGGAAAAAATCTACGAATTCGTTTGTATGGGAAGCGGCCGCGAGTCACATGGTGGAGTATGCTTAAAAATACAAATTAACACTGATTTAAACTGCGTCTATATTAACTCTCTGACAAATTTCAGAAAACTGATATCGTTTATATGAATCATTATACCTTCCTCTTGGATATACATTACGATAAATTTGTAACATTTTACTTATTGGGTTCTTCAGTGTAGGTCTAAATGGGTTAAGTAGAAATTTTTAGGGTTTTACGAAAAAAAATTTTTTAAATAATATTTCACCAAAAACCTTAGAATACTACTAGTAGTTATTTCCCTTATTCGCTTCTGATGGTGCATATGGTACTGCATTGATACACCAAGTATATAATCTAGAATCTAGTTAATTAATTACACAAAGGCAAGATGATTAATCTTGCGCTATAACACAAACATTTATGTATTTCTCCCGAAAATGTCAGTATTCCAGCGTGTCATCAGTTCACTTTTCTTGTGCTAAATAGTTCACTTTTGTGGAGATTAACTCTGTTCATCTCATGAGCTACTTTTTTGTGTGGAACTTCGGGTGAAACAAAGTAATTAATCATGAAATAAAAAGTTCCTCGTATTCTTTGTAACTCCCTTTCCTTTCTAAGTATGTTTGTTCCGTGGGTTTTCAAAAAAACTGATATTTCCCCACCGGAAATACATTTCATTCTAAAAATAAAATCGTTTGCTTCGAAATGTTTCCTTCCCCTCAAAATTGTTCAGAATTTCATGAAAATGCTTAATAAACAACCTACGGTTTTTTAAAACGATCAAATTGTGTTTTCTCAGAATAAAACGTAATCTTCTCAGTGTGTAGGTGGTATTTAATCGGTAAGGGCTAAATAAAAAATAATTAAAAATGTACGTACTACTAAGTACATTATACAGGGTGTAACAAAACTATATGTACAGGCGAGAAACCAGTGAATCTAAATAATATTTGGACTCGATTTTGTAGAATTTTTTATTTTTATTTGACCCTTAGTTTTTGAGAGAATTGAGCACGAAGTTGATTTTTTTTCGATTTTTTTTTTTGCAATTGTTCAAATATCATGTATTTAGTCAAATTAATGAAAACGCGTTTTAATAAGAATTTGAGCATTTTTACTTAATCTGCCATACTTTTTTTTTCAAGTTCAGATTAAAAAGTCATATTACACAATCGTCTCCAAATACGATGTAGATTCACCAGCTTTCGGGTTGTACATCGAGTTTTATTACACCCTGTATTTTATGCATATTTATATGAATAACTAGGAAACTACCGAAACACATTTAAGTAAATTTGATAGATACTAGATGAGATTGTAGCAAATTATGGTTGGAATAACATTAAGAGACATAAACAGGAACGATTGGATCCGACGTCAGACACAGGTTTGCGACGTGGTGGAGCGAATTGCTTGGTTGAAGTGGAAATGGGCTTGTCATATAACTAGAACGACGGACGACAGATGGACGAAACACGCTCTGGTGTGGAGACCGAGAAACCAGAGGCCGTCCACTAATGAGATGGGTGGACGATATTAGGCAGTTTGCAAATGGAGGCGGCCAATGCCCAGCAGTGGACCCTCACGATCTGATATGATGATGATGAGGACGACTATGTACTTCTACTAATATTCGAAAGGCGAAAGATTTATTCGTATTTAACCTTCTTTTCTTCCGCTTTTTCCAGTAAAAACTGAATCTATCAAATTTCGCGGATTAGCTTTAAAAAATCAGTAGAGTTGTGCTGGACTGAAAAAAGACTCAATAGTCTTTAAAACAGTCTAGGAAAAGGGTGGGGCTTTCACTGTATTAACTATTATTCATTACTACTACTATTTTTCCTTATTTGCACCCTATGCCGCATAGGGCACTGCATCGACTGCACACCAAGTGCAGTGTACATCGATCATTATATTACACAAAGGTAAGATGATCAGTCATACGCTTCAGTACCAGTCCAAGGTATCTGAAATATCAAAATTATATGTTAATAAATATTACATGTTAATCCCCTACGGGAATCGACCCCGCGACTTCGGGCACAGTAGCCAAATGGGCTACCACTAAGCTACGAGGCGGATAAGTAAAAACACATTACAAAAACAGTATAAAATTTACATGATTTATCCAAAAATTTTAATGCTAGTAGAAATTGAAGCACACCGCATCCTGGGACATAAGAACGTGGAAAGATGTAGCCGGAGACAGACGTGAGTGGAGACGTTACTTGGAAGCGCCTTAACCCTCAAAGCCTTTTTTGGGGTAAATTTAAAAATCACAAAATTTCGCACGCTTTAAAATATATTAGTTCTAATTCAATATAGGAAACCACGGAAAAATTAACTCATCATTTTTAAATATCCGTGCATTGGTGTACCAATGCAGTGTCCTGTGCACCATTGGGTGCGGATAAGGGGTGTGGATAAGTAGTATCCGTTAAAACCTCTATTAAAAATGTTTAAAGTTGCTAGAAAATACTATATGTAATTCAAAAAACCATTCATATAAACAAACTCAAATTTAAACACAGTAATTTTCTTTTTTCGGAATTTTTTTTTTTCCCGTGGTATCCAAGTAATTGATGCCTTTGTAGATTTACTATATATATATAGCCTTTGTAGGGTCTCTCTTGCAAGCAGACCTCTGTGCGTCGACCGAGTTGGCTGGAACAGAAAGCGCAGTGGGGCCATTTATGAGCGAATTATGCAGATTTTACAAAATCAATTACGTCGAATCGACGTAGGTTAGATAACCCTTGATAGATATCAAGGGTTAAAATCAAATCTGATTTTTTGGTTCTATACCATGTAAATATTTAGTAACAGCTATTTAGTCTTGTCAGGGCATTTTCAAACCGTGTCGTTCAATATACAATCATCTTATATTAAACATATAATTTATTAATATTTGCATAATATTAAACATATGGCGGCCTCGTAGCGTATGCGTAAGTGTTTGTGACGTTTGTTCCCCTGAGAACTCAAAAAAATGGTGATTTTCTCTGGCCTGGGTGTTTGTGAGGTGTAAAAAAAAAAAACAAAAAAAAAAAAAAAAAAAAAAAAATTAATATTAACATATAAATTGGCAGATAATAATGGAGTTCTGGTACCAACCCTTATGTATGGTAGTGAAGCGTGGTGTTGGAAAAAGAAGGATGAAAGTAGATTGAATGCAGTTGAAACGCGATCTCTCAGGCGAATGTGTGGTAAGACTATGTAAGATAGGTATACAAATGTCGAAATTAGAGCAGAGTGCAAGGCTGAGATAAGCATTATCGATAAAACTAAGAAAGGTCTTTTACAATGGTTCGGTCATATAGAGCAAATGGATGATGAAAGAACGGCTAAAAAAATATATGATGAGACTGTGCCTGGATGTAGAAATCGAGGAAGGCCGAGAAAGACATGGCATGATCAAGTATAACAAGTGCTTGAAAGTGGGCATGTAAGAAGTCAGAATAATCGACGTGCGTGCATGAGAAGATGTATGAATGTGCAGGAAGCAAGAGAAGTGTGCCAGGACAGAGTGGTGTGGCGTTGTATCCTTTCTGCCTACTCCTTCGGAGAAATGGCGTGATGGTTAGTTAGTTAGTTAGTTAATTTGTTGAGAGTTTTGATTTTATTAACGTAATATGGTGTTCTATAAAATAAATGCCATCCAATCAAGAAGTGGGTTAGTGTGTTTTCACTTCCTAGAGTTTTCAGTCGAGCACCTACTTTAAGGAGACAAATATCCTCCATTTTTTAGTGAAAGAAAAACCCACGTGAAAAAAAACAATGGCCCATCCCGTCTCCTGACACGAAAAAAAGATTTACATTATTACAAAGGAAACGAACTTAATATTTTGTCAGGATATCCGGTAAAAGAAAAATCGTGTATTTTATGCTTGCTACAAATGTCCGGAAGGTGATTATGTGCCGTTAGAAATAAACAACTTGTTTATATTTTGTTGTATCAACGGATTCATTCATCGTAAAGGATTATCTAATTTTGAATTTATCACACAATCCAGAGATGTGAAAATACATATTAGGTATATAAATATTTTACAATAGTTTGAGTGTGTCCAAATACTATATGTATAAAAATTCCCATGACGGGAGTAGGTATATATAAAAAAATTATATACCTACACTCCCGTCATAGGAACCATTCAGATTTTGGTGTATTTGGTGTACCGATGCAGTGCCCTATGCACCATTGGGTGCGAATAAATAAAGAAAAGAACGTAGTAGTATAAAGTCTTCTGAAAATCATGAAAAATTTAATGACAATGTCGTTGAATCAGGTCAACTTTCGCATACCGGGTCGCACCACAAGAAGTTGCCATTTGCTTACTCCAAATACTGAAAATGCCGACTCTTCAACTTCTGCATTGTGCCGGTGCTCCTTTATAGATGTGAATCCTAGCATCTCACAAAAGCTCCGCTTGTTGAGTTTTGAGAACAAGTGTCGGAGAAGGATACTAGGCATTAGGTGGTTTGACTTCATAACCATCGCTGAAGTTCGAGAACGGACGCAGCAACCTCCAATAACTGGAGTCGTGAAGAAGCGGCGGTGGACCTGGCTTCGGCATGTACTCCGGACGCCTCGGGAGAGCCTGAACCCGAGCTGCCTCTTCTTCACGCCTGCAGGATCCCGCCGTCCTGGCAGACCGTCGATGACCATTCTGCGGTCTGATGCTCTCCTGAGGGTCTCCTGGAGGGATCTAGTGATGTCCACACGCTCCACATGGGAGCGAACGTGGCGAAAGAAGAAGAATAAGAAATACTGGAAATAGAAATTACGCTTATAGTATAAATCGGATTCAAAGGAATGGCAATTTGGTGTACGAGGGTGTTGATCTCTTCAACTCTAGTATCTATTGGTTCATTTAAGTTAACTTGTAATAAACTTTAGTAGGCGTATGTATTTTACATTTTTATATTCACTCTATGCTTTGTATTTTTATACAAACTTCTACGGGCGTTTATAATGAATAAAATAAAAAGTATAAAAAAAAGAAAGATGTGGCTTTTCGCCTTTTAGTTACTTTATATGAAATAAATACAACATCAGACATTTGTCGATTATTCAAGTATTCCTCTGTACAGTTTTCCTTCAAAACTTTCTTTAGCCGTTCTTTTTATGTCACTTCTTTTACAACTTGATAGAACCGTCAAAGAAAACTTATCCATTAATACATGAAACGTGTGACGGAGATGTCTAGTGCTGACGTAGATGCCTAGTGATGACGTAGTTAGTGACGTAGTGGGTAACTAGGCACGGTAGAATTTTTCAATCATGGAATGTCACTTCTCTGAAATTCTTCTTCGAAGCTTAGATTCAAAATTTGTTCAAGGGCTTAGTGTCATCAATTTTGATAAAACAGTGATATTCAAATAAATAAAGC
>JAGVSP010005641.1:0-10698 GCA_022494985.1 Micrasema minimum
TTTTTTTTCCCCCTATTTTTTTTAAAAAATTTTTTATTTATGTTTTTTTATTGCATTTTAAAAAAACCCGGCTTCGTTTTAAAATATCTGAATAATAATGATAACTACCGCGACCTAAACTTACTCCGTTCCGGGACGGGAAACATACAGGGACTTCCAGGGAAGTCCTTCCAATTACGGGCTTCCCCTTTAAACAATAGAGATAAATAACCCAAATTCCCCGCACCGGGGTCTCCAAAGGTTTGTCTTTTTTCCTGGGTTGGTCGCGGTTTTGGGGGAAGTCTCCTTTTGACCAAGGTAGAGGGCCGGGGATGTCTGGGGGTTTTTTCAAAGTTTGAAGACGAAACGGTTGAAGAAGGGGAGGCACTGATGCTTTCTTGCGGGGAGGGGAAAAGCGTGGAAAGGGCATGGTTTTTGGGAAAGGGGAGCCTGATTAAAACAACTAATCTCCATTGGGAAAAGTCGTGGGTAAAAAATTGTAAACCGTCCAGTGGAAAGGTAAAAGTTCGCAAAAGGGGGTGTGGGCTGTTGCGGGGTGGGATTAAAGGAAAAGAAGAAAAATGTTGAAGAAGTCGTTTCTCACGGGGGGTTCCGGGCCCGGGAAAGCGGCCTACTTCCCCAGCACACGGGGTGAACCCAGCGCGGACTTTTTAAAAAAGTGGGATCGCCCCCCGCTCCCGCGGAGAGACTCCGGTGGCGGAGGGGTCTCTCAAGGTTAGCTTTCTCCACTTCGGTGACGCGCGGGCTGTAAAAAAAAAAAAATTAATTTTTTTTTTATTATTTTATTTTGCAGCCTAAGGCTTGGCCAAGCCATTTTTTTTGAAAGTCAAGCTATTCTTTTTGATAAAAAAAGGTCTTTTTTGCGCGAGTGGTGACAAATGAAATTTTTTTACTCAAATTTTTTGAACCTGCTGTACCAGGTGTATTGTGCCCAAAATTTTTTACCCGGGGTTTGCGTCCTTTTTTACCAATGCAAAATCCCTAGTTTAGGTTGATGGATAAATTTATTTTAGTGAATTCGAAAAAATACGGTAAAAATAAAAAGACGTTTACAAAAAAATTGAAATAAAATCGGCTTAAAAAATTGACAAAAAATTAAAAGTAAATAGCCCAGAAAATTATTTTTTCACCGCATGACCCCCAATCCCCCAACTCGCCAAACAATATGTCGATCTTGGGTGGGCGGGTTTACTTCAAAAGGGAAGAAAGGGGTTTTTTTGGGCCCAATGTTCTCTCTAAAGTTTGAAGTTTCTCGGTGGGGGAACCCAAAAACCAAAACCCCAAAAAAACAATATTTTGGAAGAAGGCGGCAAAAGAGAAAGATTACTTTTTTAATCCCAGTTTTGGGGATATAAATTATTTTAATATAAAAACGAGGCCCGAGACTCCATTACCCCTTTTCCAATTCTGAAGGACCTGTCAAACTAATTGGGTATGGTTTGATTTCACGAATAATAAGGACGCTAAAATTGACGCAAAAAAGGGCAAAAAAAGGGAAAAATAATTAGAACAACCAAAATTCCCCCTCGTATTGTATCTCGTGAGTTAAAACTATTTTTGCAAGGTTTATTTAAAATTGCAGATTTTGAAAGGGGAAAAAAAGAGGGTGCTTTATTTTTGCTTTATTGCCACAGGCCAGTAGTTTGTAAAGAAAAAATACTAAGCTAATTAAAAATTAACCAAAATCTACCCCTTTACTTTTCATATTTCTAAATTTAATAATTTAAATTCAATTTTTTGGAAATTTTTCAGGAAATAGGTATAAATATTGTTTTGTACCTGTTTCTAAAAAAGGAACGGGTTTTTAAAACAGTTGTCCCTAAAAGGGTAAAGAGGTTAAAAAATATTTTCGCTTTCCCGCTCCCTGGAAGTGGGTACCATTTTCACAGCTCGGGGTCATGATCTTTGTTTTTTTTTTTGTTCAGAACCCCCCACAGAAAATTGACAAATAAAAACAGCCATGCTAAAAATTTCGTTTTTTTTATCTCTTTTAACAGTCGATGGCGGCCAAATCTCCGGGGGAAAGTTCCGAAATTCGAAACTCGATTTCCCGATGTGACAGCTTGTCGCTTGACCGCGCCCCAACAAGCCGCCATCTTGAAGCGCCGTTTTTTAAAAAAAATTTTTTAAATTTTTTAAATCACTTGCAAAAAGCTGGCCCAGTGCGGACGCGTAACCACGGTCAGGTTCACATCCATCAGGAGAATTTACAACTTAAATTTTAAACGGAGGTGACTTGTTTCAAGGGGAGAAAATTTATACGTGGAAATGTTTACCCAAAATGGTTTTGCACGAAAAAGTTCGCGTGAAATTATTTAATTTTTTTTTTTTTTTAATAATTATTTACCGGGAGCATTTAATACAGATGGGGTTTGGATTCCTTTTGTGCGTGATTTTAAAAAAATATTTAAGTACCTACTAGAAAAAGGTACCCCAATGTATTTTGTCGTTTTTTTTTAATATTTTAAAACGCTGGCACTTTTAAAAAGGGCACAATTTCAAAATCGGGGAAAGGCCCCGAAAAGACATGGGCTTGTCAGTAAAAAGTAAAAATTAGTTCGGGGAAAAATTTTTAGGGGGGTGAGAAAAAAGGGAAAAGTAAATGTGGGTTCTATCCCTTTTTGCCACCCTTGGGGAAAAAAAACCGTGATTTGGGTTGTTATTGAATTTGAATCCAACAAAGGGAGGGGAAATTTGGAATCGGGAGGGACGGAAAAAAAGCTTATTTTTATGAAAAAAATTTATAGGAATATTGAACCGGGGCCGACGTTTGCTGACTTGACAGTTAAGTTTTTTTTTTGTAAGTTTAAATTTAAAAAAACATATTGATTATGTTTTTTAAAAAAAGTAAAAAAAGTTTGGTTCTGTAAAGTCGGTTCGGACATAAAATTTTCGGATAAAAGTCATAAAAAAATTGATGAAAAATTTTCACTTTTTTTATAATTGAATTGAAATTATTATTACTAATTATCATTTTTTTGTAAAATACAAAACAGGATTAATTTGAAATTTAAAATTTTTTTTCCAAAAATTAAATTTTTTTTACGAAAATTTCATTTACGTGTTTTGCCTGTTCCCTTTCTATTACCACCCGTGGGGTAAAAATAATTTTAAAAAACGAAGTTAAACATTGTTTTTTTCGTTGTTCCCCTCTGGAACCCGGCTCAGGGGAACGGACAATTATCCCGCTTTTTTTTTGCAGCCGGGGTTTTCCGATTAAGTTTTCCGTCCCCAAATTTAAATTTAAAGTGAAAAATTTTTTTTTTTAAAAATTTTTTTGCAAAAATAAATTTTTCATTCTTTTTTTACGTGCTTTTGCCCTGCACCGTTTTTAACAAGAAAATTTTCAGTTTTCTGTCCCGCCGCAACTTGTACAGTCGAAAAATTTATTTTTTTTAAAAAAATGGTATGCAAAATAGAATTTGTTTGGGGATTTGGGGTTTTTTTATTTCCTTTTGCCCGTTTTGGGCCCCCCGGGGGATAAAAACCCCAAAAATATTGATTTTCACAATAAAATAAAGGGGGTTTAGCCAAATGGGGTGCCCCCCGGGTGGAGAAAAATAAAGGAGTTTTGTCAATAAAGGGAATTAAAAAAATAAGGAAAATTTAAAAAAATTTGGCTTTTTTTGTAAATTTAATCTTTTCTTTTTTTTTTAAAATAAAAAAATACCCAATAAAGTGCAATTTTAAAATTTTAATTTCTAAGCATTTTAAATTTAAACACCTTGAGGCGTTTTTTGAAAATTTTAAGGAGTTTTGGAAAAAGTTTTTTTTTTTTTTTTTTTTTTTTTTTTTTTTTTTTTTTTTTTTTTTTTTTTTTTTTTTTTTTTTTTTTTTTTTTTTTTAAAAAAAAAAAAAAAAAAAAAAAAAAAAAAAAAAAAAAAAAAAAAAAAAAAAAAAAAAAAAAAAAAAAAAAAAAAAAAAAAAAACTTTTTCCTCATGAAAAACCCTTTTTTTTTTTTTTTTACCCCCCCAAAAAAAGGGTTTTTAAAATTTCCCCAACCCATTTTCAATTTCATAAGAACAATAATATTAGTTATGAGGACCACCGTTGTAGCGCCGTTTTTGTGAGAAATAATGAAGTGAAGGTTTATGTGATAACTAACGTGAGATATGATTAAAAATAACGTATGATGTTAATATTAGAGTGAAGTTTTATTTTTTTTGTTTAATGCTAGTCTTTATTTTTTGTTTAAGTAAGCACGCTATTTTAAGAATGAAAAAATCCCCTCAAGGGCGCTTTAATATTGGATAAATTTTAGAGCACTGTTTTGGAAGTAATTGCCTCAAGAGCACTGTACAAAAGGGTTAAATCACAACCTTCAGAGACATGTTAAGTTAACATTTTACTAGAGACGTTCATCAGCACAACACCCGTTCACGCAACAAAATACATTTAGAACCTGCAAATACAACCAAATTCGGTACAAGATCCCTAAAATACATAGCATTTTCCGAATTTAATTTGTTACCTGACATGTTTAAGATCGCTGTATCTAACTATCGAAACAGGACCTCTGATTTGAAGAAATATTATTTTAATAAGTATTTTGAATGATACCTTTTCTACTTGCGTCGATATAATATATGGTTTTGCTGTTACTGTAATAATTCCCTATAATGTTTCTTTAGGTTTTATGTTTTCATTGGATTATTGGTTCTGTTTTTTGTATATATTGTGTTTATTTTGTGATCTAAGTGATGTCAGTGCGTATTAGAATAAAATGAATATGTGTTTTTTATTTGTCCCTAAATGAGTTTATTGTAAAAACTCCTAGGGAGCATTGGATTGAAAAAGAAAAAGATTTATTTTGATTTTTATCTAATGTTATTTTTATAAATAAAAAAAAGAATAAATAAAGACAAGCTATTTCAAAGAGAACTGTCAAAATGTTATGTTCAATATGTATGTATGCAGTGAAACAAAGGCAACTATATCTATATTCCACTATCTAATACATTTTGATCATTCTATTTCCCTCTAACAAGTTGAGATTGAGAAAAAATTGTTTTAATCATTCTAGGACTAGGACATGACAAGGAACGGAAGAAAATAGCTTATCTATGTAAAATAAACATCATTGATTTCCTTATAGTTTTTCTTACTTTTTATCTAAAAACATTGTCAGGACTAAATGATATTTGAGTCACACGGTAGAGAATCAGGTTTGGGTGCACCGTGCACCGCCCACTGTGCAGTGCATTACCGTCCATTTTTCATGTCTCTGTTCTTTTTAATTTTTAAAAGGCCGATAACTTGTTAACCATATTTTTTTGGGAATAACGACCTTTCTAAAAAGTCCGCCACTATGTCGGCCAGGTAAACAGAAGGAAAAAGCCAATTATACCGCCATTATTATTTTACGAAAATACAACGCGTTGAATTTCATTGTATTTCGAATATTTACGTATGAATGGACAAATGCCCGACATACTTATTTAATATTGTTGTTTTATAATTATAATCATAATAAATTAAGCCAATTTATATGGCGCCGCTTTTATGAAATTATTATTATTATTACTATGGATAATTTATGTAGCGCCGTTTTCGTATAAATATACCTCAAGGGCGCTTTACATATTGAATTTACCGGCTCGGGAAATTTAAGATGAGTGAAAACTCAATTTCTGAGTAGAAAATACCATTATCAAAATTAATCAAAAGATTTTGAGAACACATAGGTCTTAAGTTTTTTTCGAAACTCTCACAGTTTCGCACTTCTGGTGGAAGAGCATTCCAAGCCACAGGGCCCGCAACCGCAAAAGCGCGCTCTCCAAATTTTGTGCTCTGATTACGGATCGGTACTAAAACCCTGCCTATAGCTGCAGATGTAACTGATCGAAGTGTGAGACGTCTCTCAGCTAGTTCATCTGGAATGCAAAGCTCTTTTAAATACTCTGGAGCGGCATCATGCATGGCTTTGTACATTAGCCAACAGAGTTTGTATTCTACCCTTTGTGGAAAGCGCAGCCAGTGCAGTTTCTTTAGCAGTGGAGTGATGTGGTCGAACTTAGAAACTCTCAAGGGCGCTTTACAACTTCGTAACTGCATGTTACTGCTGCGGATAAGAAATTTTGTAAAGATGAGTTTTTAGCTTTCGCCGAAATTCAGAAGAACTTTTTATACATCTTACATATTTTGAAAGTAGGTGATTCCATGCAGATGGACCCGCGAATGCAAAAGCCCTATCACCAAGACTTGTAGGTATTCGGATTTCACTTAGGCTCCGAGAGTCTTCCGATCGCTTCTGAATTGGCTGATCGTAAGGTTGATTGCCTTCCATTTCTTAAGTATCTTCAACCAACTAAAGCTATACTTTTTTTTTTTTTTTACTATTCTATGTACCTATAGAGAGAAACACGTTTTTTTTCTCGCTACGCCCCTTAAAGTAATTTGATAAAAATCCTAAGTACTTACGTCTTTTTTCATGGCTTCTAAAATAAGTGTTTTGAGCTCGTTCAAGCAGTTATTTATTCTCGCTCTTCTTCTTTTTTCCATAATTGGCTTATTACTCTGTAAAAGAAAAATAAAACAATTAGTTAATTCTAAATAATATATTAACACAACATGTCATCTTTAGTGTTAAAACACCCCAGAAATGTAAATGTTGCCAGTCATGTTTAGTCCTAACATTCACTTTGTAACTACATCATTCTAGACTTATATGTAGATTATTGACATGACATCAATCAGTGATATCGATCAATTGCTTCGGAGACACTTGTTTATTAGAAAACTAATCGTGTAAATAGATCGACTTAATTAATAAACAACACTATTTGATATAGGCATTGATTATTTGATTACCTTTTTCTAGAATTTTAAAGTAGAACGTAAATACAACGTCAACCTATTATTAATAAAGTTGTAGACATTATCAGATGATTCCCATCACGGGATAAACCGACCATAAAATACTGTCTGAATAATTATTCTCAATCATGTTACAGTAAAATTGTGTCGTTTATTTATATGGGACACGCTTGAAGCAGAAACAAAAATAAAAAGTTTAACACGCCATACCCGCTCTATTCAAGATACTAATATGATAAAAATAAAATAAAATGTAACTTTTGAGAAGATTGAAAGATCGAGTTTCTAATAAATATAATATTTTCTTCGTTTCTTCCTATTCGCCTCATTTAACCTAATACTAATGGTAAAAGAGGGAATAGGTATATGGTATAGGTACGGATTTGTATGATCTAAATTCTAAGTAGCAGGTTTGAACATGGAAACAGTGTGCGGTACGGTAGGTACATGTTAATGTTTCCAAAATCATTAAGACATTTCAACTCGATCAACTATTATCGTCTCCTGCGTTTAAATATTCAGATTTCCCAACACATACACCACACTCCACACACATACAACAACACACATACACATGAAATAACATAACCACCGTTTGCTCACTTCACGTCTTCAGAAATTTGTCTTGTACATTGTGTTGTCCACGTAATTTGGTGTTATGTTGCATATGTTACCTCAAATTGAAAATTCTTAGTTCATTGTACCAAACATAGCCCTGTGTGCACAACATTAAAACTATAAATAAATAAATTACGACGCCTCCACCAAATGATATTAGCCTTCTAATACGGAGTTATTGATTCATTATTTTAGCAATCATTTTTTCAGTAGTTGGTTTTTCGATCGAATTATAAGGAATTCCTAATTATTTATTGATATCGTATTAACTTATATTAAAGATTAAATATTTTGTTCAGGGAAAAAGGGGTTTTATGATAAATTTTCATCACTATCGTACTTAGTGGGACATGGCCGAACAAGAACGCTGATCGCGCGTGACCAGGTGAAGCGGCCGATACAGCTAATATCGTACCATCAGTACCTACCGAGGCAAGACTGGTATAGCGTATAGCGCATGGTATAGCTCATATCGCTATAAGTGTGTCTAGCGCAACTATAATCTTGAATCTATACAACACAGTGACTGCTAATGCGCCTGTAGTTAGTTCGGCCGGCCGCGGCCGTGGGAACATTTAGCCGTGGAACATCGCGCATCGCATCGCCTCGAATGTCGGCCACGGAACGATTACTCATTGTTCCTGACAGTCGACAGTCGCCATTGTACGAGTACGTTATACAGGAGTTTGCAAAAAATGCGTGATTGAAATACAGAAGCCACAAGTGTAAATAGATCGACTTAATTAATAAACAACACTATTTGATATAGGCATTGATTATTTGATTACCTTTTTCTAGAATTTTAAAGTAGAACGTAAATACAACGTCAACCTATTATTAATAAAGTTGTAGACATTATCAGATGATTCCCATCACGGGATAAACCGACCATAAAATACTGTCTGAATAATTATTCTCAATCATGTTACAGTAAAATTGTGTCGTTTATTTATATGGGACACGCTTGAAGCAGAAACAAAAATAAAAAGTTTAACACGCCATACCCGCTCTATTCAAGATACTAATATGATAAAAATAAAATAAAATGTAACTTTTGAGAAGATTGAAAGATCGAGTTTCTAATAAATATAATATTTTCTTCGTTTCTTCCTATTCGCCTCATTTAACCTAATACTAATGGTAAATAGAGGAATAGGTATATGGTATAGGTACGGATTTGTATGATCTAAATTCTAAGTAGCAGGTTTGAACATGGAAACAGTGTGCGGTACGGTAGGTACATGTTAATGTTTCCAAAATCATTAAGACATTTCAACTCGATCAACTATTATCGTCTCCTGCGTTTAAATATTCAGATTTCCCAACACATACACCACACTCCACACACATACAACAACACACATACACATGAAATAACATAACCACCGTTTGCTCACTTCACGTCTTCAGAAATTTGTCTTGTACATTGTGTTGTCCACGTAATTGGTGTTATGTTGCATATGTTACCTCAAATTGAAAATTCTTAGTTCATTGTACCAAACATAGCCCTGTGTGCACAACATTAAACTATAAATAAATAAATTACGACGCCTCCACCAAATGATATTAGCCTTCTAATACGGAGTTATTGATTCATTATTTTAGCAATCATTTTTTCAGTAGTTGGTTTTTCGATCGAATTATAAGGAATTCCTAATTATTTATTGATATCGTATTAACTTATATTAAAGATTAAATATTTTGTTCAGGGAAAAAGGGGTTTTATGATAAATTTTCATCACTATCGTACTTAGTGGGACATGGCCGAACAAGAACGCTGATCGCGCGTGACCAGGTGAAGCGGCCGATACAGCTAATATCGTACCATCAGTACCTACCGAGGCAAGACTGGTATAGCGTATAGCGCATGGTATAGCTCATATCGCTATAAGTGTGTCTAGCGCAACTATAATCTTGAATCTATACAACACAGTGACTGCTAATGCGCCTGTAGTTAGTTCGGCCGGCCGCGGCCGTGGGAACATTTAGCCGTGGAACATCGCGCATCGCATCGCCTCGAATGTCGGCCACGGAACGATTACTCATTGTTCCTGACAGTCGACAGTCGCCATTGTACGAGTACGTTATACAGGAGTTTGCAAAAAATGCGTGATTGAAATACAGAAGCCACAGATGTGAAATTAATACAAATAATATCTGTGATGATAAGTCTTAGTGAAGAAAAATAGTAAGAGAACATGATTTTTTCAAACTAGGAATGCAAAAAAAACGTATTGGATAGTGTTGTTTTTCATGAAATTTTTTAAACATATTTTTTTAATGCATCTCTAGGAAATGCTATTACCGATCAAAATATCATCAGGAACATTTTTTTAAACGTTATTCAACCAAATAATATAAACTAAGGGTTGGTTGAAAGATTATATAATATAAGCTTAAAAGCAATATGCCCGCCTTTATACACTTGATATGTAATTGCACATGAAAATTTAAATTAATTTATTAATTAATTCACTAAAAAGGGAACTATAGGTACTTACATTTAAAAAAAACATAATTTTCAATGTCAAATTTTGTATTGCAAAAAACTCTATGTACATACATAGGTACTAGGTACATGGGTAGGTATTGAAAATTTACTTCTTTCTTCAGTAATTTAGTTTGATCGTAAGATAAAGTTTTTTAAACCGTAATCGTTAAAAGGTTATCAAATCGTGGGCATACCACACAAAATTCAAAAGATATATGTAGTAATGTAGATAATTTTCAATTTATCATGGTGCGTAATTTTCATAGGAGGGCACGGTATTTTTATGTATTTTATGCGTTTATTCTTAAAAAAAATCTTTTTTACCGATACGATGAATATGGTTCATAAATCGATTAAACGCCATGTTGATTCAATCGGTGTGACTTCACAAGACCATTTTTTTCAGCCCTGACTCAAATATCGCGAAGTCATCAATAAGAAGCAATAATTTTATTTTCCTCAGGTGTGTTATTGTTCTCGAGTTGAAAGCGGATTAGCTTCGTGTATTATACGTTGTGTTGTCATACTAACTCTAACTCTCCTCGGCTAGCGCTCACCGCCACCGCCACCGTGGGAACTCTATTGCGCAACCACTGCAACTGCTAACTTCACGGTGTAGAGAGTTAATGCCTATTCTAGTACCTACCAGCTACCAGGTAGGTACTAAGGCAGGCATCAGGTCTACACTCTACACAACACTAATAGGCTCACCATACGTACGTAATTTCTCAGACAGACAGCATTTTCAATTTTCCACATAAATGAAAATTTT
>JAGVSP010005643.1:0-14221 GCA_022494985.1 Micrasema minimum
AAAAGGTTTTATTTTACTTTTGTGAATGCTGTTTCTCCTTTTTAGGACATTTTCAAACGCCTGCTAAAAGGTTACCTCTCATTTATTCCTATTGTGTTATTCGTGTTACCCGGACAAAAGGAAATAGATTTTTTATAATTAATTTACGACCCTCACTGTATTGGATTAACCCGAAACAAATAATTACATTAAAAAAGGTCCGCGGATAATTGAAAAGCTCCGGTGAAGTTTGGATGGTCAAACTGACCCCGTGTTACCCGGCGCTACCCTGCGTATTGTTTTCGGTCGCTATACAGGACAGGTATATAGAATAGGGTGTAAGGGCTATAAGATTTTGGATCTTTCGGATACGGATATTTTGAGAATCTTATATGTTTCTGATACGGATATAAAAATCATTTTACGTCGTTAAACTTGTAGTGTTCAAAAAGGAACCTATTTATGCTAAATTAGAAAAAAATATAAATTTTTACCAATTATTACTATTTCTTATTAACATGTGATTTCATGTATGATACCTTGGACTGGCAGTGAAGCGCATGACTGATCCTCTTACCTTCATGTAATAAAAATGATCAAGATACACTGCACTTGGTGTTCTAATGCAGTGCCCTATGCACCATTAGGTGCGGATAAGGGAAAGTAGTTGTAGTATTATTGTATTTTTAGGCTTATATTGTATTTTTAGGCTTATATTGTATTTTTAGGCTTATATTGTATTTTTAGGCTTATATTGTATTTTTAGGCTTATATTGTATTTTTAGGCCTATATTGTATTTTAAGGCTTATATTGTATTACCATTACCCATATGGAGCATATGGATTGCAGAAACTGCCTCAAAGCTAAGCGACCCGCCGCTTACTTCCATAGGTTCTCAAAGTCAAATCTAAGATGCAAACGAATAATCAGCAGTAAAATGTCCAGATTGCGGAAAAAATATCCGTTAATTTGACGCTAAATGTCGTATTTTTATTTCTACAATCAGGTTGTTTTGATGTTTTTTTAATTCAGGCTGACTTGCATAAATAATATACACGGGTAAGATTTTCCGGATAAAATAAATTAATATCGGATATCCGATAGTTTCGGCCACAGTTACGGTGCATCCCTAGCAGAGTGTAGAATATAGAAAGTTCAAGCAGGGCACCTGAATTCCAAGGTATACTAGATGTATGCCAACCCGTAATAACAAGAATGTCGGTTTTAGAATTGAAATCCGGACGTGAAATGCGAACCAAGACAAAAGGGCCAAGATAAATGAGGGACGTTTGGATCGGGAATTTTGGAGAAGCATTGGGAAAGTGGACTTATCTCATCTGACGTGTCATCAAAATACACTGTAATACGAATGATTGTATTTTTTAACGCCTTTTTTGAAGATAAAGGAATATTTTGATGTTTCGTGATACATTCGAATATTAACAAACATACTATTGTGACTGCTTTCAAATAGTCGGAAACAACTGCGCTAGATAGAAGGAACAACATGTAGTACAGCAGAATTCTAACCAAGAAATAATTTTTATTTTTATTTTTTTACTAACAATTTTTTTTTACAATATTGTTAAATAAATTTGTCCTTACTGGGGTAACCCGGAGTCTGTAATAGAGGTGGGTTAAAGCGTTAAATTCCAAAAACGGTTATAACTGATACGTTACCAGATTTTTAACGACTACTGGTAAGCGTTACTATTAACGGCGTTTATGATTTCTGATAGCTGCTTCGAATTTGGTTATTTGGTAACGTTTAACCTATCTCCATCTCTTTTCCACCGATTTATTATCATGTGTTAAAACGGGACGTAGGATAATAAATCACTAGTAACGGCAGTAACGCAAGACTTATCCTTTTTCTTCGTGTTTATTCTTACAGGTTAAAACGAGACGAAGGATAATAAATAGTGCATCCTTTTTTTACTCACTATTTAGTCCGAGGGTTAGGTGAAACAGAAGCATAATAATGAATATAGTGAAAATCATGCAGTTAATACATTAATAACGTTAATAGTAACGCTAGTCTTATCCTTTTTCTTCGTGTTTGTTCTTTCAGGTTTAAACAGGACGGAGGATAATAAAACGCTGCATCTCTTTTCTGCTTACTGTTTTTACCTAAGTGTTAGATGAAATAGAAGGGCGTTAATTATTAACCACGCTTACAGCTTATAACTACTAATAATTAATGTGGGGTTTGATAACCGCGTGAATTAACCGGTTAGGTTATATATTAGTCCACCTCTAGTCTGTAACACTTATCACTAAACCACAGCTCTCTTCAACGTAAGAGTATTTATTTGATATATTTCGATTGCACTGTTCTAATGCAAAATGTTTTTTTGGCATTTTTAAGTAATTTCTATTCTAATGAAATGAAACTTGTTTTTAACTACTTTACTGGGTGGTAGATTTGAGGACTCCAGATTGGAATCTCTAGGTACGTAGTCCCACTTCAACACAACTTGTTTCCTGCTTTCCAGCACAGTTATTTCTGACTATTTGAAAGCAGCACTGAAATTAAAATATTTGAGTGTATCATAGGAACTCAAATAATATTTATATTACTGTCCTCGTTCCTTGAACCTATATATTACATTTTATTGTTTCCGTTTCAATTTTAAATCTTTTAAGAATTTTTAACTTATATCTTGGCTTCTTACAAATAAAAAAAGTAACTCAAATAAAGTATCGATCAATAGTTTAACTCAGATTTGATTAGACTATGAAGTGGGCAAATAATAGCAAATGCCCGAAATTGACAACAATAATATTTAAATGATTACATTGAGAAAAGTATTTAAACCAATACTTCACCTTTTAAAAAAAGGCATTAAACTATACAGAAGTTTATGAGTTACAGTGTGTTTTTCCGTCAATGTTTTTCGGTAGTTTCCAGTCTTTGGAAAAATTGGACGGGGAAATTGGACATTCGTTTCTTTCCGAAGATTCAACAAAGTCGATTTGAGAAGTCTGACTGAGGAAGAAGAATAATACTTCTGATTTAATCTAGTTAAATCAAATGTAAACGCAAGATGACCAATCTAACGCTTCAGTGCCAGTCCAGGGTATGACATAATATGATTTTTTAAATATTTTTCACATTTTCCGCAATGACAAAACAGTGCAATACTGGTATTTATTATAATTGGAGTTCCAACACAGAATCCTATGCTGAATAACAATTTAATTAGCTGTATTACTGATTTGCATGGCTGTCTTGAGATATTATAATTGAGTTAATTTGTATATTATACAAGTACGTGCCTAATGACTATATTAGACGTCGGATGCAGTATGTATGTAAGTGTATCCGCTGTACGGAACTAACTTGCCAATGCAGCCCTACGGAAGGAACTAGCTTCCTGTTTTATCTTACATGATGTACATACATACATATTATACATATCATCATAGAAGAATTGGTTTTGAACAAAGTCAAGATACAAGTGTAGAGGAAAATTTTACCAAGCGACATAATATTATCCTGTCGCTTGGTAACATTTTCCTTTATACTTTGATCTTGACTTGATTCAAACCAATTCTACTGATACGATATAACTATGTACGCTATTTTGACAAATGCTGACTCTTTAACTCCTGCATTGTGCCGGTGCTCCTTTATGAATTTGAATCCTGACACCTCACAAAAGCTCAGAATGCTTGCTTGGTGAGTTTTGAGAACAAGTGCCTGAGAAGGATACTAGGCATTAGGTGGTTAGACTTCTTAACCAACGCTGAAGTTCGGAACGGACGCAGCAACCTTCAATAACTGGAGTCCTGAAGATGCGGCGGTGGACCTGGCTTGGGCATGTGCTCCGGATGCCTCGGAAGAGCTTGTGCGGCTTGGAGTAGCGGGCGCCGCATTCAACAGTGTAAAAGTTGTCTGGAGATCGGATGTTTTCTTGGTTAAAATAAAATTCCGCCTTTGTAACGCTCGCATCACACCTGTCCTCTTCTATGGCTGCGAATCATTGTGGGTTGCACAGTTTAAACCGCGTGCAAGCGGATTCCCTGCTAGGCGTCAAACCCTCCAAAGTTCAAAATCACTCGCAAACGAGTGGAGGCTATTAATTTTAAAAAAAAGGGAAAAAAGTAGTGGTTTTTTACATAAGAAAAATTTATATGTAAATATCTTGCACTCGCGGAGAAGCATAATATAGATCGTCTTGTTTTCAACTGTGAAATCATTAAGATTCATTGTATTTCTGCACTTGATGTATAAATGCAGGGACCAATGTACCATTAGGTGCAGATAAGAAAAAGTAATACCTATTTCTTAAAAAATTCATATTCATTAAAATAAAGTTAAAACATAAGACTCTTTTTGTTTTATTAATTTATTAATTTTAAACTTTCTGCGCAATGGCGGGTTTATTGGTCAAAAAAAATATCTTCCAACCAACCAGAAACAAAATGATAGGTGGATCAAGTCTACAAAGCTTATTTTCTCACGTTAATTTTAAGAAAGAACGGCAAATGATGTCAAGACAAAAGATTTTCTATTTGAATAGATTATACTTAGAATTCTACGTTCTTTCATTTCGTTTTCTTACAGATTCCTTTTAAAAGAATGTAGCCGCCGTTTTGCTAGTTAAAGAAACAAAGTGTCATCGCTGAAACACTTTCCTTGAAATTTATGTAACGTTTCTCAGATCAAAGGAGATGAACAAATACTTCCAGCGCCACCGCTTTCGACTAAAGTGGCCTTTAGAAAACTATAAAAAATGGGTTGACAGCAAAAATGTCACCACAAAAATGCGGCGCAATTTATTTAAATATTTTTTTAAGGTCGTCCTTAACTTCGATTATCTTCCTTTGTAAAATGTAGTTCGCTTCGTGATGTAGCGGTAACGCGTTGAGCTGACATGCACGAGGTCGCGGGTTCGATTCCCGATGGGGGTTGATATGAAATATTTATTTCAGTGTTATTTTCACATAAGATATTTCATGTGATACCTTGGACTGGCACTGAAGCGTAGGATTGATCATCTTGCCCTGAAAATAATTTTCAAAATATAATTCAATACGTAAAACAATATATTTATTTACTTTACAATGATCAAACGTGTAATTAACAAGTAACGACTTCGGCGTCGTTATAAAATAAATACAATAAATAACTCTAATGTGATACCTAGGACCTACGTAAAATAAGACTATATCAGAAATTATATAAGAAATATTTGATTAATTAAACTTTGGTAGGTTTGAAATATTTAATGCCTTAAACAGTAAGTTGTTCTTCACACAAAAGAAGAAACGTCTATCTACCTATCCATCCCTTTTAGAAAATGTTTTTTTATTTAAAAATTAATACTAGTTCAAAATAAAAAAAAGCCATGTTAAATCAGTTATTGATATTTTGACTATTTTTTTCTAACATTTTGAATAAGAAAGATTTTAATATAACGATTGAAACATTTACATAACGATGGACAAATGTAAGTTTATTGGTCATGATAGGTTTATAGAATGACTTACTTGTTAATTGAAGCTCTGGACCGCTAAAGTTACATCATCCTCTTGATAATAGTCGCATTATTTTTACACCGTCAATAGAGCACTTCCACATAAAAAACAATTCACTTTCTTTATTATCACCGCTTAACAAACCAACTTGCAAGTTTTACAACCAAACGTAGTTTATTTACAGTAATTATTCACACGCAAACACAAAGTTTAACTCAACAAACATTTTATTTGTTCTTTTGTAATCCTTCACACGAATAGCACTAGAAATATTCCTAAAAAATGTTAAATATTATGTCTTCCTATCTAAAAGCTTATTATTTTTCTCAAAATAATGAAAACAATGCGTTAATATGTATTTTTAAGATAAAAAAGTTCTTGTTTTTATCAAATAATAAGAAGAGAAAGTATTTTTTTAAATTTACTACGGGTTGTATTAAGCGAAGGTATATTTTTCAACACACGCTTTTTTTCTAAATTACACGCGAATTTTTTTTGTTCGTTAAAATTGGGTCGATCACACGATCACTTCTTTGGAGAGCTTTCAAATGCGCCAATAGTAAGTTTTGAACCGATACCATGAAATGGACATTTTCCTCTAGCAATGATAAAATTAACTACAATTTGTGCAACAATTTGGTGCTCAATGCACTATTAGGTGCAGATAATAGAAATAGTAATACATTACAGTGGAAATATAATATTCGTACTTGAATGTTAAAATGATCAATAATTGTAATTATTCCAATGGAATTAAATTTATTATTCAAAGTATACTTACAATATTTTGTTAACAAAACGTTATACTTAAGCCCAAAAATGGAAAAAAAGGCAATGAATGAATTTTTCCAATATAATATATTAAGTTGCCTAAAAATGATATATTCCATCGAAATATCACATTGTTGTATCTATTTGAAAAGCTCTTTGCTGTTATTTAAAATTTAAACGTGGGCAATGATAATAAACAAGCAAATACAGCCGTTTTTAAAAGCATTTAGAAAATATGATTTCTGAGAAAAAAATCTAAAATCATCCAAACATAATGTTTCGGATCAACGTGGGAGGTGCTTTAAAACTACAAAAAATAAGAAAAAAATATTTTAAAAATCTAGTCGTTAGTGTTTATTTGATCTAAAAACAAATACATACGCAGATAACGAAATTCCTACGCATTACGCATTTTTTTTAATTTTTAAGAGAGCTTCAACGCTTTGTTTTAGTATATTGAACGTTGTTTTGTGGAATACTGAAGCCATAATTAATAAGGAAGTTTTTTTAATTTTCATAGCTGAATTTATTTACTTGACTAAACAGGTTATTATTTTGGTATTTCAAGTGCTGGTTTTATAAATATTCGTTAGTAACATTTGATATGCTAGTCGGGTAATATTGGGTACAAAACATATGAAATATTACCTGATTAGTAAACCAAATATTACTAACGGATTGTATATAAAACCGGCCCTAATATTCTTCACATTTATATTAAAATATACAATTATAGACAATTATATTAAAACATTTAACCACCTCAACAGGCCATGAGGCCAAATTACAGAGGGGAACAACATCACAGGCTTAAGAAAAATCACTTTTGGTTTTTGTGTTCTCAATGCGATCAACATTAATACTAAATACTATCGAACTTGGAGTAACTGCAGAGCTTAAATTATATTGTCATTTCTAATAAGTGCACGGGGCAGTAATTTTTTGTTCGTATTTAAAATTGCTAAACTGTAAATATAGCACCTAGTGATAAGGAAGCCCGGAGATGTAGCACCTTGTTTTCCCTGGGACATAGCATCTTGTGACAAGGAGGACTAGAGGCGTAGCACCTTTTGACAAGGAAGGGGGTTCGGGGGCGTAGCACTTTGTGACAAGGGGCCTGGGGGCGTAGCACTTTTTTATAAAGGAGCCTGGGATATTATGACTTTGTGACAAGGGGGCCCGGGGGCATTACACCTCTAGTGCATGAAGATGCAGGGTTTGTAGCACTTTCAAAAACTAGGGGCATAGCAAAGTTCAATAAAATACCAAAATTAAATAAATTTACAGAAAATATTTTTTTAAATATTGTTTTGTAAGCACCTATCTTAGTTTTATAAAACTTGTGTAATATTTTGGAGTAGATGTATATTTTAGAAAAGCCGTAAAAACTCAGTAACTCTATTTAAAAATTAAAAAATACAGTAGGGTTTGTGATATTTAAGCAATCGTGAATATTTAAGAAATGGTGTATAAGCGAACTCATTCTAACGCGTACTCGAGGACAACTAAATCGTGTGCTGTGCTCATGTATGAATTAAAAATAGATATCAATAATTACTGTTTTAAATATGAATGGTTTTTTTCTACTTACACATAAATAAACTAACGAAAGCTTCTCATTATGCTGTGGTTTCCCCAAAGTAACGATGTCCCCCCGCTTCATTATATTTTTTCAGTCATCAAGGCCCGACAATTTATTAACTCCAGTGTTAAAACAAGAGCAAATGAAGTACGTTTAAATGCAAACATACCCCATAGTAATTATCTACCACAGGCATTCACTACTCAATAACCATACATAGTGATAATAATATATTCATGCAGTAACGAGCGGATTGCGGGATTAACATTCTACAGTAAAACACCAGCTGGGATTGTTTTATCGATGTTTTTATAACAGCTACAGTACATATTTGTGATTCAATGCTTCCTCATTTCCTAGAAGTATGCCTGAGACTTGCATATTTAAACACAGTTGAGGCGTTTCTTCATTAATAGAGTTTAAAATTGAAATAAACATATTAAACATATTAACAATATCTGGGAAAAAATGTTATCTCTAGTATTGTTTTAAGTATTTTTTTAAGACTAACTACCTAATCAACTACAACGCCGTTTCCTCGAAAGGTTAAGCAGAGAGGATAGAACGTACCACCACTCCATCCTGGCACACTTTCTCCACATTCATATCTATTATGACGACATTTCGGCTCACTGTGTGCAGCATAAGGATTTCACAAATTAATTACCTGCAATCCCCAAGCCAAGTCCAATGTCTATGTCCCGTAACTTTGACATAATTTGTCGAAATAATTGCCAGCGGAGTCCAGGGTATCGGGAATGTAAACATTTTTATTGTTATAAAGTACCTATTAATTTAAACCACCATTACGTCATGTCGAATATTTTGACGAGTACCCAGTGAATGCAAGAAAAGGTTTAAAAGAGTGTAGAGGTTTCCGGTTCAAATAAGCACTCCGTCACATGCGATTTTTTATTCCTATTTTCAAGCACAAGCTGCCTAGGTTTCATTAAAGCGATATTTACAAATTAACATAATTTAGGTATGCGCAAATATGATAAGATTGCATGACTTTTTTTATTATACAGTAAAAGTATTATATGTCATGGACGTGTTGCCGTATTGAAAAAAAGATGTCTGTCCCCACGTGCTTCTTACTGAATATATTTTTTTCATACCTTGCAACTTCGAACAAGAATTTCAGAGAAGTGACATTCCATACTTGAAAAATACTACCGTGTCTGAGGTGTCTATTTACCCACTACGTCACTCACTGCATCATCAATAGGCGTCTACGTCATCTACCTCACACGTTTCGTGTATTGGCCTAAGTCCTGGAGTGTTTAGACGATGGAATTTGATAATAAATGGTGTTATGAAATTAACCCTTAGAAGCGTATATTTTTAGAAAATTTGGATGGAAACGCCCCTTCTAGTAAATTCTGGTTCAAAGCCCTGCAAGAATTTTCCAAAACAAAGTCGTAATGTCTTTTTTTTCTATTAAAGAAAGCGTTTTTACAATTTATTAGGCTAGCTTAATTCTGGTTTCCAATGGTTTGAAGAGTATCAGAGCCAGAAACCAGAACGTTTTAATGACCCAAATGAGAAGATTTATGACTATTATAAAATTAACCGCTAAATCTTTATTCGTTTCTTTGAAAATTTCTGTAGTTTTACGTACGTTTCCGATTTCTAAATCGAGATATATCATTAAGACGTTTACTTCACTGTTTGGAAAATCTCTAACTTGTGTACTTTGCATTGTTTTAGCTCTATCTAGTAAGCGCTGTTTTGTTTCTTGAGCGCATTCTTTAAAGCAGGTAAAACAAAAAATAAGATGCAAGACCCCAATGAAAACAAAAAACAATAAACAAAGCTTTGCTTTTGAGAACGAGAAAGTCTGAATATATTAATAACATTTTTTAAATACATGTACTGTATTAATTTATTTTTACACAAAAAATGCTAAGGAGAAATAATAATATAACAAAATAAGGTTTAATTTATTTATTCTACATGTTTATGATTTCGTAAATCGTACGTAAGAGGACTGGCAATACCCTGCTCCAAGGTATTTGGATCATAATGCATAAATATCTCAAATTACAAAAATTATTATTATTGTTAATCTAAAGTATTTTTACCTAAATTGTTTCTTATATATAATTTATGTAATTGCTCTGCATAAGTCAGTGAGTCGCCATCTTTTGTATGAATAATTATTGTGATTATAATGTAATATGAAATGTAAAATACATCAATAAATATTTTAGTTACAAAAAAAAGGAATTTTTGTATTAAACACAAAAAAATAATTTAAAAAATTTATAACAAAAATATTGAAATACATGTTATTTCCTACTTTTCCGCTCCTCTGACTCATTTTTGTCGCACCCTTTGGACGAAAACGACCTAATTCAAAAAAAGGTTGTAATGATATATCATCATAAAAGACTGAAAAAAGAACATTATACATAATTTGGTATTTATTTAATTAATTTTTTTAACACCGAAAGGTCCATAATTTCCTATAAAAATTAAAAGACATCGATATGAACAAATACGATGGTGTTTACTTGTTTCTACTGAGAATTTTCGAAAAATTGGTATTTTGATTTATGTCGTTTTCGTCCTGAAGTTGCGATGTATAAAAAACTTGAAAAATCTTAGAACTTCTACTTCTTTTCGCAAGTACCATAAGGTACATTATTGCTTGTTGGAAGAGCAGTCTCGAGCAAATAATATCTCATACAGTGTGGCCTGGACTCATATTAAAAGTTTGCGACGGTATGCAAAAGTAGTCCTTGAGTGTTCGTTGGCTCCCTTGGGATCTTTTATCCTAATTTACGATGATGTGTGTTGAGCGTTGACTACATCCCTGGAGAGGATAATAGTTAGATTTTATTTAATAATTTTGTATTTAGACAACGTTTTGAAGGACATACTTTAAATAAAACAGTTGTAAACGTATTTTTATAACACGTACTTATTAAAAATAAATAAATTATCAAGCTGCGTAACTTACGTAACGAATAACAGCGAGAGAAAACAATTCCATAGGTTTTTGAATGATCAACTATACGGAAAATGTAGTAGAACTTTATTAATGTACACTTTGATTGAAGAGAGTATATTAAATGAAGAGAAAATACTAAAGAGGCTTTCATAAAATACCTTTATAACTATTTTTTTTAAATATGATTTTAATATACCGTGTACATAAATTAAAATAATATTTAGATACTATTAGTAGTATCACTGTTTATACACACACCTTCACACGTCTACTCACACCCGACACACCCTCACACACTCACCCTTCCCTACACGTACAAAAGACACTTAATCGTTTTATTTTTTATTATGGTTATTTGTTCATTACGTTATATTGTAACTGTGTGTGTCTATAACCAAAAATAAAATAAAATATGTTTTTATGATTAAAAAACCTGGTATAAAATAGAGAGTAAATCCCTGCTAAAATACTACTTATGCAGTTAAGCAGGAACTTAATTTTTTAAAATGAATATATGTACAAGTAAATAAATAAATAAAAACAACTCTACCGGAAAAAAATGTCCGGAGAACATATTTCCAATCCTCTTAACGTTTACAAGTCAAATTAAAGTATTGTTTTTGTAGATATTTCTGTCCGTTATACGCGTCTAATGGGACATATGGCAGTGCATCGGTATACTAGCGCAGTGTATCTTGATTATATTTATAACATAAATGTATGATAAACAGCCTTATAGATCGGTGCCCGTCCAGGGTATCAATATGTGTACATATATCAAATAGTAATGCTTACAAAAACCTGAGAGAGAAAAAAAAAATCGTAGTAAAAAATCAATGAAACAGAAAATGAAATGTAAAACAGTTCATTGGCATAAAATAATGAAACAAAGATTTCTATTTATTATACAAGTTAGTGATAACAGAGCACTATAATAATTGCATGTAAGAGGAATGGCTGTCACGTTACCGCGGCACATTCAACATACAATCGTAGTTTTTTATTTTCTTCCTGGAATGTGGCGCTGGAACAATGATTTTTCACACTTTTTAGATATCGTGCAGTCGCGTAATTCTAGATCTATTTATCGCGTGGCTATCGCAAGGTAAATCTTTGAACTATATTTAATATTATAATAAAATTTTGTACTTAATGTGCAGTCAGTGGATAGTCAAACATATTGCTAGCAAAATTCTATTCAAATACCGAGATTTTTGCAGAGAATAGCCGATTACCACATAACGTGATAAACGTGGAAAGCCGCATGATAACCTAAAGTAATAGAGTAACGGTATGGATACCATATTATTTTTTGTTAATTTATTTTTTAAAAAGATAAAAGCTTATTCAACAATAAGACGATACAAATACGCTTTTAGTAGATATCTAAACGTGGTAAAAAATATAACTCTAGTGCCAAATTCCAGGTGGATTGAGATTGGAAAATCGAGGACTATAATTATTAGCGACACGGTCTTTGAGTCCAGAGATCCCCGATTTGAATCCCCACTCCACCGCGACTTGATTTCTAATTTTAAGCACATGCCGTTTTGGCTTCATTGAAAATAGTATTTACAAATTAAAATAAATATGTGCAAATATCATAAGATTGCATAGATTTCTTTAAATAATAAAAAAATTGGCGAAACAGCCATGGGTTACGTGACAGCTATCCCTCTTAAAATTAATATTCGGATGTAAATTCCACATTCTCCAACGTGGACTGGTTAACTGCCTAATTGGGGGATTAAAACGTGGGCAATAAAATATGCATTTCCACAATTTTCTTCAGGTGGAAATATGAATTCTCTTACCAGCTTCTGACCGTAAATTGGAAGGCTAAAATAGTAATTACCCTTTAGTGGGCATATTTATGCCGCGTGTTCAGTTAAATGTGGTTCTTGTATTAGGGGTCTCAAATGTAGTAAACATTCTAGCCCTTATTTTGTGAGACATCTAAAAGCATTATACTATCTCGTGTAAATTAGGTTATTATTGCATTAGACAATAGACGGATAGAAAAGTTTTAAAGTGAATATAATATATTGCTTAAGTATGGTAACGAAAAGAGTTAATTATTAGTTTTACCAGAATACTCTTCTGCACTAAGGCCTAATTTGTCAAAAATTAACTAATTATACCACGTTACAGCTCACACCAACTGAAACGTTTTTATTTAAATGAAACACTTTGTGTTTCAAAAAAACAAACACCAAGTATTTCATTTAAATAGTTTACAATAAATAACAACAAAATGAGAGCTTCTTACATAAATTTCATGAATCCTCCGTCTCAAAAGATCTGGAGCCTGTGGCAACGCCTAAAGATGACAAAAAAACTCCCCTTCTACAAGCCACAGCAGGGTAGATCCACTCGCCAATTTTACAAAAGGTGCTTCTAATGCTGAAGCCACCCTAAAAGAATACGATACTTACTCAATTTTTTTAAAGTATTTTTTATTTGAATTGTATTTTTTTTTTTTTTTTTTTCTTAAAGTTTTACTGTTATTATTTTTTATTTTCTTTGGCATTTTAATGTTCACATATTATTAAAGTTATTTTTGTATTATGTTATCTTTATTATGTTTCCAAAGTGTATTCTTTTATATAAACCTTGGAGGCTTGCACTCACCACCCTCAAGGTTTGGAATAAAAACTTATTATTATTATTATTATTATTAAATACTTGTAGAAGAATTACTGGATTTATACCTCAATCAATCATTATCGATATCTCAACGTGTGACAGTGAAGATCTGGATACGAATTTTTGGATTATCTAGGCAATTACAGGGCTCATGAGCTATTCCGCCCGGGTTAAAGGGGAAGGAAAGTTATAAAAATCAAATGGCCCCCAATGACAGATTAAAACTCGTAAACGCCTTGATAACCAAAAACGGATTTCCAAAAATTTTCGAGATATTGATTTCAAAATCCAGTGTTTTTCCAATTTGTAGATTTCTTTTTACATAAATTTTTTTTTTTTAAAAAAAGGGTTTCTTTTCCCTTTTTTTTAAATCCACCCTTTTTTTTTAAAAATAAATTTTTCAAACATCCTTCCCATTCTTCCTTTCCCTCCCTTTTTTTTTCCCCCTAATTTCTTATTAAATTTTAAACACTGATAGGGGTGATTTTTAAAATTAAGATAGGAAATTTAAATTTTTTTTGATATATAAAAATAATATATTATTATACAGATAATTATACAGATAATATACCAAAATACAAATTTAAAACAAAAGATAGGGAAAAAAAATAAAAAAAAAAAGGACTCTTTTTCCGCCTGCAGGATCCCCCGTCCTTAGACCGTCGATGACCTTCCTACGGATTATACGGGAAAGGGTGATGGGTGCGGGCCTTACTGGGGGGGAGCGAAGAGCTGTGTGACAGGGGGTTTTCCCCCGGGATCTAGTGATTTCCACATCCCACAAGGAAACGAACGTTTCGAA